>JAXIVJ010004189.1:75000-77500 GCA_036785665.1 Chirona hameri | reverse complement strand
ACACACACACACACACACACACACACACACACACACACACACACACACACACACACACACACACACACACACACACACACACACACACACACACACACACACACACACACACACACACACACACACACACACACACACACACACACACACACACACACACACACACACACACACACACACACACACACACACACACACACACACACACACACACACACACACACACACACACACACACACACACACACACACACACACACACACACACACACACACACACACACACACACACACACACACACACACACACACACACACACACACACACACACACACACACACACACACACACACACACACACACACACACACACACACACACACACACACACACACACACACACACACACACACACACACACACACACACACACACACACACACACACACACACACACACACACACACACACACACACACACACACACACACACACACACACACACACACACACACACACACACACACACACACACACACACACACACACACACACACACACACACACACACACACACACACACACACACACACACACACACACACACACACACACACACACACACACACACACACACACACACACACACACACACACACACACACACACACACACACACACACACACACACACACACACACACACACACACACACACACACACACACACACACACACACACACACACACACACACACACACACACACACACACACACACACACACACACACACACACACACACACACACACACACACACACACACACACACACACACACACACACACACACACACACACACACACACACACACACACACACACACACACACACACACACACACACACACACACACACACACACACACACACACACACACACACACACACACACACACACACACACACACACACACACACACACACACACACACACACACACACACACACACACACACACACACACACACACACACACACACACACACACACACACACACACACACACACACACACACACACACACACACACACACACACACACACACACACACACACACACACACACACACACACACACACACACACACACACACACACACACACACACACACACACACACACACACACACACACACACACACACACACACACACACACACACACACACACACACACACACACACACACACACACACACACACACACACACACACACACACACACACACACACACACACACACACACACACACACACACACACACACACACACACACACACACACACACACACACACACACACACACACACACACACACACACACACACACACACACACACACACACACACACACACACACACACACACACACACACACACACACACACACACACACACACACACACACACACACACACACACACACACACACACACACACACACACACACACACACACACACACACACACACACACACACACACACACACACACACACACACACACACACACACACACACACACACACACACACACACACACACACACACACACACACACACACACACACACACACACACACACACACACACACACACACACACACACACACACACACACACACACACACACACACACACACACACACACACACACACACACACACACCACACACACACACACACACACACACACACACACACACACACACACACACACACACACACACACACACACACACACACACACACACACACACACACACACACACACACACACACACACACACACACACACACACACACACACACACACACACACACACACACACACACACACACACACACACACACACACACACACACACACACACACACACACACACACACACACACACACACACACACACACACACACACACACACACACACACACACACACACACACACACACACACACACACACACACACACACACACACACACACACACACACACACACACACACACACACACACACACACACACACACACACACACACACACACACACACACACACACACACACACACACACACACACACACACACACACACACACACACACACACACACACACACACACACACACACACACACACACACACACACACACACACACACACACACACACACACACACACACACACACACACACACACACACACACACACACACACACACACACACACACACACACACACACACACACACACACACACACACACACACACACACACACACACACACACACACACACACACACACACACACACACACACACACACACACACACACACACACACACACACACACACACACACACACACACACACACACACACACACACACACACACACACACACACACACACACACACACACACACACACACACACACA
>JAXIVJ010004189.1:0-70000 GCA_036785665.1 Chirona hameri | reverse complement strand
CGGAGTACAGGCGGCCAGCGCGACACAGACAGACAGACGGAATACAGGCGGCCAGCGTGACACGCACAGACAGACGGAGTACAGGCGGCCAGCGTGACACGCACAGACAGACGGAGTACAGGCGGCCAGCGCGACATGCACAGACAGACGGAGTACAGGCGGCCAGCGTGACACAGACAGACAGACGGAGTACAGGCGGCCAGTGTGACACGCACAGACAGACAGAGTACAGGCGGCCAGCGTGACACGCACAGACAGGCGGAGTACAGGCGGTCAGTGCGACACAGACAGACGGAGTACAGGCGGCCAGCGTGACACGCACAGACAGACGGAGTAGAGGCGGCCAGCGCGGCACAGACAGACAGACGGAGTACAGGCGGCCAGCGTGACACGCACAGACAGACGGAGTACAGGCGGCCAGCGCGACACAGATAGACGGAGTACAGGCGGCCAGCGTGACACGCACAGACATACGGAGTAGAGGCGGCCAGCGCGGCACAGACAGACAGACGGAGTACAGGCGGTCAGCGTGACACGCACAGACAGACGGAGTACAGGCGGCCAGCGCGGCACAGACAGACGGAGTACAGGCGGCCAGCGCGACACGCACAGACAGACGGAGTACAGGCGGCCAGCGCGGCACAGACAGACGGAGTACAGGTGGCCAGCGTGACACGCACAGACAGACGGAGTACAGGCGGCCATCGTGACACACACAGACAGACGGAGTACAGGCGGCCAGCGTGACACAGACAGACAGACGGAGTACAGGCGGCCATCGTGACTCGCACAGACAGACGGAGTACAGGCGGCCAGCGTGACACGCACAGACAGACGGAGTAGAGGCGGCCAGCGTGACGCGCACAGACAGACGGAGTACAGGCGACCAGCGTGACACAAACAGACGGAGTACAGGCGGCCATCGTGACTCGCACAGACAGACGGAGTACAGGCGGCCAGCGTGACACAGACAGACGGAGTACAGGCGGCCATCGTGACTCGCACAGACAGCCGGAGTACAGGCGGCCAGCGTGACACAGGCAGACGGAGTACAGGCGGCCAGCGTGACTCGCACAGACAGACGGAGTACAGGCGGCCAGCGTGACACAGACAGACGGAGTACAGGCGGCCATCGTGACTCGCACAGACAGACGGAGTACAGGCGGCCAGCGTGACACGCACAGACAGCCGGAATACAGGCGGCCAGCGTGACACAGGCAGACGGAGTACAGGCGGCCAGCGTGACTCGCACAGACAGACGGAGTACAGGCGGCCAGCGTGACTCGCACAGACAGACGGCCAGCGTAACACGCACAGACAGACGGAGTACAGGCGGCCAGCGTGGCACGCACAGACAGCCGGAGTACAGGCGGCCAGCGTGACTCGCACAGACAGACGGAGTACAGGCGGCCAGCGCGGCACGCACAGACAGCCGGAGTACAGGCGGCCAGCGTGACTCGCACAGACAGACGGCCAGCGTGACACGCACAGACAGACTGAGTACAGGCGGCCAGCGCGACACGCACAGACAGACGGAGTACAGGCGGCCAGCGTGACTCGCACAGACAGGCGGCCAGCGTGACACAAACAGACGGAGTACAGGCGGCCAGCGTGACACGCACAGGCAGACGGAGTAGAGGCGGCCAGCGTGACACAGACAGATAGACGAAGTACAGGCGGCCATCGTGACACACACACAGGCAGACGGAGTACAGGCGGCCATCGTGACACGCACAGACAGACGGAGTACAGGCGGCCAGCGTGACTCGCACAGACAGGCGGCCAGCGTGACACAGACAGACGGAGTACAGGCGGCCAGCGTGACACGCACAGGCAGACGGAGTAGAGGCGGCCAGCGTGACACAGACAGACAGACGAAGTACAGGCGGCCATCGTGACACACACAGGCAGACGGAGTACAGGCGGCCATCGTGACACAGACAGACAGACGGAGTACAGGCGGCCAGCGTGACACAGTCAGACAGACGGAGTACAGGCGGCCATCGTGACTCGCACAGACAGACGGAGTACAGGCGGCCAGCGTGGCACGCACAGACAGCCGGAGTACAGGCGGACAGCGTGACACAGGCAGACGGAGTACAGGCGGCCAGCGTGACTCGCACAGACATACGGAGTACAGGCGGCCAGCGTGACACGCACAGGCAGACGGAGTACAGGCGGCCAGCGTGACACGCACAGACAGGCGGTCAGCGTGACACAGACAGACGGAGTACAGGCGGCCAGCGTGACACGCACAGACAGGCGGCCAGCGTGACACAGACAGACGGAGTACAGGCGGCCAGCGTGACACGCACAGACAGACGGAGTACAGGCGGCCAGCGTGGCACGCACAGACAGCCGGAGTACAGGCGGACAGCGTGACACAGGCAGACGGAGTACAGGCGGCCAGCGTGACTCGCACAGACAGACGGAGTACAGGCGGACAGCGTGACACGCACAGGCAGACGGAGTACAGGCGGCCAGCGTGACTCGCACAGACAGGCGGCCAGCGCGGCACAGACAGACGGAGTGCAGGCGGCCAGCGCGACACGCACAGACAGGCGGAGTACAGGCGTGACACACACAGACAGACGGAGTACAGGCGGCCAGCGTGACACAGACAGACAGACGGAGTACAGGCGGCCATCGTGACTCGCACAGACAGACGGAGTACAGGCGGCCAGCGTGACACAGACAGACAGACGGAGTACAGGCGGCCATCGTGACACAGACAGACAGACGGAGTACAGGCGGCCAGCGCGACACGCACAGACAGACGGAGTACAGGCGGCCAGCGTGACACGCACAGACAGGCGGCCAGCGTGACACAGACAGACGGAGTACAGGCGGCCAGCGTGACACGCACAGACAGACGGAGTACAGGCGGCCAGCGCGGCACAGACAGACGGAGTACAGGCGGCCAGCGCGACACGCACAGACAGACGGAGTAGAGGCGGCCAGCGTGACACAGACAGACAGACGGAGTACAGGCGGCCATCGTGACACAGACAGACAGACGGAGTACAGGCGGCCAGCGCGACACGCACAGACAGACGGAGTACAGGCGGCCAGCGTGGCACGCACAGACAGCCGGAGTACAGGCGGCCAGCGTGACACAGGCAGACGGAGTACAGGCGGCCAGCGTGACTCGCACAGACAGACGGAGTACAGGCGGCCAGCGTGACACGCACAGACAGACGGAGTACAGGCGGCCAGCGTGACACGCACAGACAGACGGAGTACAGGCGGCCAGCGCGGCACAGGCAGACGGAGTACAGGCGGCCAGCGTGACACGCACAGATAGACGGAGTACAGGCGGCCAGCGCGGCACAGACAGACGGAGTACAGGCGGCCAGCGTGACACGCACAGACAGACGGAGTACAGGCGGCCAGCGTGACTCGCACAGACAGACGGCCAGCGTGACACGCACAGACAGACGGAGTACAGGCGGCCAGCGTGACTCGCACAGACAGACGGCCAGCGTGACACGCACAGACAGACGGAGTACAGGCGGTCAGCGTGACACAGACAGACGGAGTACAGGCGGCCAGCGTGACACGCACAGGCAGACGGAGTACAGGCGGCCAGCGCGACACGCACAGACAGACGGAGTACAGGCGGCCAGCGTGACACGCACAGACAGGCGGAGTACAGGCGTGACACGCACAGACAGACGGAGTACAGGCGGCCAGCGTGACACAGGCAGACAGACGGAGTACAGGCGGCCAGCGTGACACGCACAGACAGACGGAGTAGAGGCGGCCAGCGTGACACAGACAGACAGACGGAGTACAGGCGGCCAGCGTGACACAGACAGACAGACGGAGTACAGACAGCCATCGTGACACACACAGGCAGACGGAGTACAGGCGGCCAGTGTGACACAGACAGACGGAGTACAGGCGACCAGCGCGACACGCACATCACTCACATGTCCTCCGTCCTGCAGCGAGGCAATGGGAGTACGTGATGCGAGAGAGTGGGGTGTCTCCTGCAACATCTGTGTGAAGAGTTTCGTCTGAATGTTACTCTCTCCAAACTGTCGACGAAATGGGATAAAGTTAATATACTTTGTGAATACTTTGAACTTATTTTATGAAGCTAAATCGATTAATAGCAGGCTTTGCTGTGTTTCGATGCTCCAATGTTCTGTGGATTTCTTTGAAGTTTTAGATAACTTGTGCTGCCTTCCACGCATGTCGTGTCATAAATTCAGAAATATTATAAAGTCCGCTTTCGTGTTCGTCATTTTCGTCATTTTCCCCGGATGACTGTCCTTATCAGTGACGCCGGATGACGGAGGCCCGGGTCAAGGCGGCGCCGTCTGTCTGCAGTGTGCACCCTGACCCGTCCCGTGACGGCCGCGCACACAGCGCTCACTCTTCTGAGTCACGCACACAGCCGACGGGCGCATGTGTGTCGTTTTTGTCACCGTGGTGGATAGGGCTTTTTGCCGGTGGACAGGTCTTGCGGCTGCATTGTGGCTGGGCGGGTCAGTGGGTCAGCGTGGTTGTTGAGGTTGGATGGTGGTCGTGTGCGCTAAGTGCAGAACCGGTGTGTTTTGAACGAGAATCAGTGGAAGAAGTGCGATTTGTGGTTTTCTGCCGTCACGGCTTACACTTGACCTGGAGCTAGTTTTTGAAGCAAGACCACATGCCTTCATTCTTGTCTCGCCTCGGAAATGTTGTTATTGAAAACTCGTAAGCGACATATTCTACTTGACCTGAATTTGAGTCATGTGGATTGGTCACTTCTGCCTGATGAAGACGTCTCGGTCGCCGGGCCGGGGCAGGTCACGGTCGAACCGGTCTATCAGGCTAGACCAGAATGTGTGTAGATCTGAGATGGTGACGTCAGACCGTGTGTAGATCTGAGATGGTGACGTGACGTCAGTCACCAGGTAGTCTCACCAGTTCACCGAGTTTACCGACACCTGCGTTACCGCCGACTTAATGCGGCCTATTCAGACCGACCGGGTTCCCTCGCTTCTCATCACACTGGACTTGGCTGGTTTGCTAAGCTGACGGCTTTGCTAAGGCGAATGCTTTGCCAAGGCTTGGCGGCCTAGCTGTGATGTTTTGTGTCAGGACACAGAGGACTGTTATCGCTCTTGCTACCCCGCCGCCGCCGCCGCCGCTGCCGCCGCCGCCGCCGCCGCCGCCGCCGCCGCCGCCGCCGCCGCCGCCGCCGCCGCCGCCGCCGCCGCCGCCGCCGCTGCCGCCGCCGCTGTGTGTTGTGTGGACCGGGCTCCGAATCAACCATCGGCACCTCTCTGGTGAAGAATCGATGACCGTTACCACCGCTGTAACCCTCCACTCGGCGAGCTGAGCGGAGAGCCGGTCACAGTCGCACATGCTCCATTAGAGCTGGCTGTATTGTCGGTCTTATCGCACCCGTCACTGTCACCAGACCCGCTCGGTGTGACTGTGACTGTGACTGAGACCCTAACGGACCGTGATAACTCTATTCTGGCCATTGCCATTCATGCTCAGATGGTGACGAAGTTAACACGGACGGAAATCGAGATTCTTGCCGGGCGATTTCGCAGAGGACATTCCGCTCCATTTGGGTTTACTAGGTCCATGCAGTTACTTTTGAGGACGAGTTGTTATTTGGTCGTTCTTTACAGGCTGTTGTGGACTTCCACGATATGTGTTCTGGGTATCGTTTGAATTCAGTACCATTTGTGGAAGCTTTACTATTTGAAAACTGATTTGCGTTACCATTTCCTTTAAACATCATTATTTGCCGTGAAAATCGAAGTATGTTGATGACAGTTGCTGTTCCCATACCCGAGAGTCATCGAGAGTCATTGAGATCGGGGGCAATGTGACCACTTGAGTCGATCGACATAATACACAATCACTGGAAACCGTCGTCCGCTCCTGCTGGCCCCATATGTCGATATTTCGGAATCCGGCGGTCCCACGCCACTTTTCCGCCGTCTGAACACGAGATCGGCGTGTCCGATATTGCGGCGCAGGGGAGCAGGGCGGCAGGGGGCCCGGGGTGCACCTGACGGTCTGCGCCGGGTGGTCCTGGCCGCGCTCTGTGCCGCTTTGGAATGTCCGACGGGCACCCCTCTCACCGCCCCGTGTGACGTCACACGGGGAGACGCGCGGCAGAGAGGCTTTGTTTCACAGCGGACCGGCCACTGTACTGTCTCATGCATATTGATCAGTGGCACCGGGCTGGTCAGGGCCGCACAGTACCGCCAGGCTGGCGGCGGGAGGACCGAGGGCGGTACTGGAAGGCAGGCAGGCTGGCGGCGGGGAGGACCGAGGGCGGTACTGGAAGACAGTCAGTCAGTCAGTCAGTCAGTCAGTCAGTCAGTCAGTCAGTCAGTCAGTCAGTCAGTCAGTCAGTCAGGCAGGCAGGCAGGCAGGCAGGCAGGCAGGCAGGCAGGCAGGCAGGCAGGCAGGCAGGCAGGCAGGCGGCCGGGAGGACCGAGGGCGGTATTGGAAGGCAGGCAGGCTGTTGGTGGGGAGGACCGAAGGCGGTACTGGCAGACGGGCAGGGGGGCTGTTGGTGGGGAGGACCGAGGGCGGTATTGGAAGGCAGACAGGCTGTTGGTGGGGAGGACCGAGGGTGGTACTGGCAGACAGGCGGCAGGCTGTTGGCGGGGAGGACTGAGGGCGGTATTGACAGACGGGCAGGCAGGCTGTTGGTGGGGAGGGCCGAGGGCGGTACTGGCAGACAGGCGGCAGGCTGTTGGCGGGGAGGACTGAGGGCGGTATTGACAGACGGGCAGGCAGGCTGTTGGTGGGGAGGGCCGAGGGCGGCACTGGCAGACAGGCGGCAGACTGTTGGTGGGGAGGATCGAGGGCGGTACTGACAGACGGGCGGCAGGCTGTTGGTGGGGAGGACCGAGGGTGGTATTGACAGACGGGCAGGCAGGCTGTTGGTGGGGAGGGCCGAGGGCGGTACTGACAGACGGGCGGCAGGCTGTTGGTGGGGAGGACCGAGGACGGTATTGACAGACGGGCGGCAGACTGTTGGCGGGGAGGACCGAGGGCGGTACTGGCAGACAGGCGGCAGGCTGTTGGTGGGGAGGACCGAGGGCGGTATTGACAGACGGGCAGGCAGGCTGTTGGTGGGGAGGACCGAGGGCGGTATTGACAGACGGGCAGGCAGGCTGTTGACGGGGAGGACCGAGGGCGGTATTGACAGACGGGCAGGCAGGCTGTTGGTGGGGAGGACCGAGGGCGGTATTGACAGACGGGCAGGCAGGCTGTTGGCGGGGAGGACCGAGGGCGGTATTGACAGACAGGCAGGCCGGCACCGGAAGGACTGGACTGGAGCAGAGCGTCGGTGTACGGCACCGCAGCCTGATCGTCTTAGGAGCGGCCGATAGATGTCATAATGTAGAGGTGTCTCTGTGGCCGCCGCCCCGCCAGTCTTCAGGTGGGCACACGCGCGCGACAGATGGCGGGTCGGCTCTGTCAGTCTTCTGCGGGCTCTCGGGCTCCTGCATTCGCCCTGAGCTAGACGGGCTATTGAATAGTGCCGCCTCAGTTTCTGAAACCTGCCGTAAATATTCCGCACGGGATGTCATTGTTGCTCCCGTAGCTTCAAAATCAATCATATTATTTGCAAGAGAGTATGCCTGCAGGTACGCACGAGCGCAGTCAATATCCTCACATTCATTTTTAAAGGCGTATGCAGCTTGTTAAAGCATCGAATCGCGTAAAAATAACACTCCGAACGTGATTTGGCCAGGGCTAAAACTGCTACTGTAGCATCGAAGCCGTACTATACCTACCGCCACACCCACCTGCCAGCGGCTTCAACTCAGCATCATCATAGATCTGTGCGTGGAGGCCGGACGGCCCGCCCCCGTGCACCCCTCCCAACACATACCGTCTCCCATACCTTCCAGCCACGTCCCACCAGAGGCTGCCCTATGGCGGCTGGCCCGGCTGTGACCGGGTCGCCGCTCAGGAGGCCGGCGCGGACTCGCGGGCGTTATTAATTGTGCCGTACCTCGGCCGGTCGGTGAGGCAGGCGACGGAGAGCGCCCTGCGCCGCGCCGCGCCGCGCGTCCCGACCGCGCCACAAAGGGCCGTAAATTGCCGCCCGCGAGACAAAAAAGTGCCGCCGACACTAATGGCCGAGTGGCCGGGCGGAGAGGAGAGGAGAGGACCTTGGCGGCCGGCCGGCGCCGCTCTGACACTCCCGGGCCGATTAGTTAGCGGCTCGACTCCGCTGGCCTCGGAGGCTTTTTAGCGCCTGGCGGGTCGCCGGCCCCTCGCGCCTCTTGGGCCGGCCCTCGGCGGCGCTTAGCGGGTTCTTCGCGCCTCTGACGTATCTTCTCGTAAGTGTGTGTAACGTGCGGACTGCGGAGTTTGGGATCACGCGAGTTGAATCGTGCTTTAAAGGCGCTTGCTATTTTCAGAAGCTTTGATAAAGTACTTGCCTGTGTCAGCATGGGCGTTGGAGGGGAGGGGGACGGGGGACACGTCCCCCACCCCCCCCCCCACATTTTCAGATTTTAACATTACGCCTATGCAGCTTGTTAAAGCATCGAATCGCGTAAAAATAACACTCCGAACGTGATTTGGCCAGGGCTAAAACTGCTACTGTAGCATCGAAGCCGTACTATACCTACCGCCACACCCACCCGCCATCGGCTTCAACTCGGCGTCATCATAGATCTGTGCGTGGAGGCCGGACGGCCCGCCCCCGTGCGCCCCTCCCAACACATACCGTCTACCATATTCTATTCTTTCCATGGGCGTTGCATGGAAAGAATAGAAAAAATGCCTCCGCCCCCCCCCCCTCACACACTTTCAGAAGATGGCGACGCCCTTGTCTGTGTGCCATTCTTTATGACATTACTCGAAATATAACTGGTACGTCATTTTCTCTGTTTAGCCGTGTGTACTCGGTTCGCCGTAACGCTCTCACTGCGTGGCCGCGTCTCCTCTCGTTATGGCCAGTAACTGGCGGTTTTGTCGTTCAGTCAGTCATGGGGATGACAGTCTGCCGCCATTAACATCCAAAGAAGTGTTGCGCTGGAACGGAACTGCAGCCGGACCTGCCGCCGTTCACCGGAACGTTACCGGAGCGGCCGCCGTTCACCGGAACTTCAACGGCTGTGGCCGGGACGGCCCTGCATGCGCCGACCGCACTAACCAGCTACCGTGGGAGAGAAACCGTCCCAGCACTCACATTCCCCAGAGAATATTCGTTTCGGTTCAGAGTAATGGAATTACGGTAACTTTTCCGTCCATTCCGGCGTTGCTGCTTTGTTTACGCATTGCACCGTCAGATTCTATCTGATCTTCGTAGCTTTCTGATTTGTCACTTTTCCCACCCTATTCCTACGTTTAGTGCCCCTGTGAAGTAGGTATGTAGCTGTGCGTTGGTCCGGTATGTCTCAGTGCGTTGGTCCGGTATGTCTCAGTGCGTTTGTCCGGTTTGTCTCAGTACGTTGGCCCGGTATGTCTCAGTGCGTTGACCTGGTATGTCTCAGTGCGTTGGTCCGGTTTGTCTCAGTACGTTGGCCTGGTATGTCTCAGTGCGTTGGCCTGGTATGTCTCAGTGCGTTGGCCTGGTATGTCTCAGTGCGTTGGCCTGGTCTGTCTCAGTGCGTTGGTCCGGTATGTCTCAGTGCGTTGGCCTGGTATGTATCAGTGCGTTGGTCTGGTATGTCTCAGTGCGTTGGCCTGGTATGTCTCAGTGCGTTGGCCTGGTATGTCTCAGTGCGTTGGTCCGGTATGTCTCAGTGCGTTGGCCTGGTATGTCTCAGTGCGTTGGTCCGGTTTGTCTCAGTACGTTGGCCTGGTATGTCTCAGTGCGTTGGCCTGGTATGTCTCAGTGCGTTGGTCCGGCATGTCTCAGTGCGTTGGCCTGGTATGTCTCAGTGCGTTGGTCTGGTATGTCTCAGTGCGTTGGCCTGGTATGTCTCAGTGCGTTGGCCTGGTATGTCTCAGTGCGTTGGCCTGGTATGTCTCAGTGCGTTGGTCTGGTATGTCTCAGTGCGTTGGCCTGGTATGTCTCATTGCGTTGGCCTGGTATGTCTCAGTGCGTTGGCCTGGTATGTCTCAGTGCGTTGGTCTGGTATGTCTCAGTGCGTTGGCCTGGTATGTCTCAGTGCGTTGGCCTGGTATGTCTCAGTGCGTTGGCCTGGTATGTCTCAGTGCGTTGGTCCGGTATGTCTCAGTGCGTTGACCCGGTATGTCTCAGTGCGTTGACCCGGTATGTCTCAGTGCGTTGGCCTGGTATGTCCCAGTGCGTTGGTCCGGTTTGTCTCAGTACGTCGGTCCGGTATGCTGTGTATTGTCCAGCGTATGACCGGCGACGTGGGTGGGTGGTGGCGTGTTAACCGGACATGTGGTCACGCTCCGGTCGGCTGGGTGGGAGAAGTGGGAGAAGTGGTCGTGTGTCACTACTGGCCGTGTGGGGCCGTCCGTCCGTGTGTCGGTAATGTGTTTGTGTGTTTGTATGTTTGTGTGTTTGTGTGTTTGTTTGTGTGCTTGTGTGCTTGTGTGCTTGTGTGCTTGTGTGCTTGTGTGCTTGTGTGCTTGTGTGCTTGTGTGCTTGTGTGCTTGTGTGCTTGTGTGCTTGTGTGCTTGTGTGCTTGTGTGCTTGTGTGGTTGTGTGGTTGTGTGTGTGTGGGTGCTTGTGTGGTTGTGTGGTTGTGTGGTTGTGTGTCTGTGTGTGTGTGTGTTTGTGTGTTTGTGTGCTTGTGTTGCAGCACGGGCTGAGTGTGTGTTGGAATGTCGGGTGCGTGACGCTGGTCGGGTGACGTGACGCTGGTCGGGTGCGTGACGCTGGTCGGGTGACGTGACGCTGGTCGGGTGCGTGACGCTGGTCGGTGCGTGACGCTGGTCGGGTGACGTGACGCTGGTCGGGTGCGTGACGCTGGTCGGGTGTGTGACGCTGTTCGGGTGACGTGACGCTGGTCGGGTGACGTGACGCTGGTCGGGTGACGTGACGCTGGTCGGGTGCGTGACGCTGGTCGGGTGCGTGGCCGGGTGTGTAATGTGCATTGTTGAGTCGGGTATGTGACTACATTTCCACCGAACGTGTAGGCTATGCGGGGCCTCTGGTGGTGGTCAGCCGCGGTGTGACTGCTCGGCGCCCATGGTGGCCGTGGTGGGTACCGGCGCCCGTGGTGGCCAGGATACCGATGCTGCGGCGCTGCGGCGCTCCGGGCTGACGGCTGCCGGCTGCGGACGTGGCGGCATGCAGAGAGACCGGTGCTGCTGGGCGACGGCCTCCTCGGTCCCGCCTCCGGCCACCGACCGACACCGCAACGCCGCGGCTTACAGAGAGAACCTGTTCTCAGAGCCGCCCAGCCGGCCGCCCCAGTACAACTGACCGGCCGGTACAACTGACCGGCCGGTAGTCCTGGAAAAAATGGCGATAAAATCGTTTGCAAGTGTTAAATTGATGTGGTGAAAACGACATAGGAATGGCTTGTATCGGAGGTTTTCGGAGGTGGCATTTCTGATCACTAATGATAAAAATGTGGTTTGTGTCGAGCTTTTTCTTACGATGAATTGGGAGATGAATGTCGTCTGTGGTCAAGTTTTTCTGAAGATGAATTCGAAGATCATGTCAATTTGTAGCCGTTTTTTTACGAAATACGTAGTGGCATGAACCTGTTGTGCGTTTTCACTCTCAGGTGCCTGGTCGCCTCTCTCGCGCCTCTGCCGGCTGAGCTGTGGGCGTTATCAGTGCAAAACAGAGCCATCGCCTGCGTCGTAGCGCACATAGTTCACACTTGGCGCGATAAGATAGGCTTGGTATGTCGCCCACACCCCACCGGTCTCCGCATGGGCGTCGGTCGGGCTCGAAAAGGAAGTCTGAAACACTCCCTTGATCAGTCTGTCCCAGACTCTCACAGTCTTGCCCAGTCTCTCTCAGCTCCCCGGCTCTCTCAGCTCAGTTCCCGACTCTCCCAGTCTGAGAGTGGGAGACCCTAGACAGATGAAGAGAGAGGAGAGGAACGGGAGGAACCGAGAGAGGGAGTGGGGGAGCAGGAGGAGCCGTTTGACATGCCGATGGGCGCCTGTCATGTCCACAGTCGTCTGCTCGGTGCTGACTGGCTCGCCAAGTGTACACTGTACAGTGTACACATTGACAGACTGCGCGGCTGTCAGGTGGCAGGTGTGCCGTCTGAGGTCGGCGCCGGGACGGCGCGGCGGTCTGCCCTTCTCGTCAGGTGTGTGGTGTCGGGGCGGCCTCGGGTCGGTCGATCAACACTGGTCTGCGTGATGTCGACCGGCTGAAGGACAAAGTACAGAGGACAGTGTGGGGTTTTAAGTCGGTGATAGGACAACACAGGTCGGTTGTATGTGTGCAATGACTGAGCAAATGTGCTCTGTGTTGTATGTGTTACCTCGGCTATCTTCTGATCAGTCGTCACTATCACTGGACACTGCCCTGGTATCTGGGAAGCATGTTCTGAATATTACCAGTCGCTCGACGAACATCAGCCTCGCCCCGTCGCTCGACTTCTCACTCCTCAGCCTCCTCCTCACCTTAGCTTCCATCTCAGGCATTGTTTCATCCCTGCCCAGCGCAGCCTCCTAGCCCTGCCATCATTCCGGTCCAGCCTCCCAGCTCCCCACCTGAATCGCGGCAGCACAGCAGCGGCGGCTCGGCATCCACCCCTTCCCTGCCTTACATCCCAAGCCAGCCTCCCTGCTCCCCACCTGAGCACCTGAGCAGGCGGTGGCGGCCCAGCCTCCCTGCTCCCCACCTGAGCACCTGAGCAGGCGGTGGCGGCCCAGCCTCCCTGCTCCCCACCTGAGCACCTGAGCAGGCGGTGGCGGCCCAGCCTCCCTGCTCCCCACCTGAGCACCTGAGCAGGCGGTGTCGGCCCAGCCTCCCTGCTCCCCACCTGAGCACCTGAGGAGGCGGTGTCGGCCCAGCCTCCCTGCTCCCCACCTGAGCACCTGAGCAGGCGGTGTCGGCCCAGCCTCCCTGCTCCCCACCTGAGCACCTGAGCAGGCGGTGGCGGCCCAGCCTCCCTGCTCCCCACCTGAGCACCTGAGCAGGCGGTGTCGGCCCAGCCTCCCTGCTCCCCACCTGAGCACCTGAGCAGGCGGTGTCGGCCCAGCCTCCCTGCTCCCCACCTGAGCACCTGAGGAGGCGGTGTCGGCCCAGCCTCCCTGCTCCCCACCTGAGCACCTGAGCAGGGGGTGGCGGCCCAGCCTCCCTGCTCCCCACCTGAGCACCTGAGCAGGCGGTGGCGGCCCAGCCTCCCTGCTCCCCACCTGAGCACCTGAGCAGGGGGGGGGGGGGCGGCCCAGCCTCCCTGCTCCCCACCTGAGCACCTGAGCAGGTGGTGGCGGCCCAGCCTCCCTGCTCCCCACCTGAGCAGGCGGTGTCGGCCCAGCCTCCCTGCTCCCCACCTGAGCACCTGAGCAGGCGGTGTCGGCCCAGCCTCCCTGCTCCCCACCTGAGCAGGCGGTGGCGGCCCAGCCTCCCAGCGTTGCCTCCACCCCTGCCCTGCCTTACATCCCAACCCAGCCCCCTCCCTGCCCCCACCTGAGCACCTGAGTCGCAGCAGCGGCGATGGCGGTGTTTGCGGCGGCTCTCGGCGTGCCTGAGCTCCGGTTTCGCCGGGCCTGAGCGCTGGCCGGCCGCGGGCGCGGCGGCCTCTGGCTGGCCTGTCGGGCGGGTGGGGACCGGCCACCGCACCGCGCCGGGCCGGGCCGGGCCGGGCCGGGCCGGGCCGGGCCGGGCGGCGGCGGCGGCGGGCGGGCGGGCGGGCGGGCGGGCGGCGGCAGCAGCGGCAGTGTTGAGCGCGAGGCCGTGGGGGCCGGACTGTCGTGCGTCGCGGTGTGTGTGTGGTGACTGGTGGCTGGAGCGGCAGCCAGGCAGGAGCGCAGCGGCGCCTCCGGATCGGCTGCGACTGAGCCAGGAGTGGGGTGAGGTGGACTGACGTCTTCTCTTTGGTGAGTTAGTGATGGTCAAGGATCTCTTCAGCCTCTCCGGTGCTCAGGGAGGAGGAGGTGGGGTAGCTCTCGGTGAGGGTGCGGTAGGCTGAGAGCGAACCACACCTCAAGTCTCGTGGGCACTTCGGTTCGGATGGTTGCCAACAGGCCAGGATCACGTTGACGATGATCGTTCCCGGTTACCATGGTACAGAGTTGAGATTATGATATTACCGAAGTGTTGTTTGAAAGGTATGATGAGCATACGTCCGTTTGTTTTTTGCGATAGAAACATTCAATGTTACTCAATTTTAACTATTCGAAATTTGTAAATTGTTCGCAATTTGTGTAATATTCCCCACAATCTTAAATCCATTGTGGTCGTGATGGACACTTCAGAGCGTCAGGCAAATGTATTACTGTTGTAAACTCTTTTTTTACTTTTTTTACTTCATCAGGCCAGACTGGTTATTGATTCAACACTGATTGAATCGATTGGAATCGTTCAATCACAATTCCTTGAATCAAACAATAATTGATTCACCACCAGATCTTTTGATTCATGAATCGCGATTGAATGAAAACCCGCATCAAATCAAAGCTGATTGAATCAAAAGATTTAACGATTCTTAACGATTCAAGTACACTGGTAAATTGTACATATACATACCATTGGCTACATTCACTTATACTGAAATAGTATTGCTGTAACAATGTTTTAAGGATCATATATATGTGTTTCCATTTTTATTCATTTGACAAATTCATCACATATTTAAATGTTGAATCAAACGTGAATCGATTTAAATATTTGTTTTGATTCTTTGAATCGGAAAGAATCAATTCTCAAAATTGTATCCGTGTATCGAACGGTGATTGAATCATTCAGATTCCAAAATGAATCACGATTGAATCGTTCCAAAAAAGTTGAATCAATAACCAGTCCGCATCAAGCTCTTTTCACAGTAGTTGCTTTGTTGTGTTTTGTAAAGAAAAGTGTAGAATTTTAACACTCCAAAATGGACACATAGGCCTGGCGAGCTAGCAGCAAGCAGCTATGTTTATGTCGTCATGAGCGGTTGTTGACTTTGGGTTGTACCCACGACTGTAGTTCAACCCCTCTGATCAATGGCTTGGTCTACAATCTTCCACTGGATAACCATAGCGGTGAAATCTCCCTCGGGAGGATGTGGTTTTTCGGTGCGTTGCGTTTCTGGGATGTCTGCCGAATATCTGGTGCCGGTGCGGTTCTCTCCTGTGGCTGGGATGTCTGCCGAATCTCTGGTGCCGGTGCGGTTCTCTCCTGTGGCTGGGATGTCTGCCGAATCTCTGGTGCCGGTGCGGTTCTCTCCTATGGCTGGGATGTCTGCCGAATCTCTGGTGCCGGTGCGGTTCTCTCCTGTGGCTGGGATGTCTGCCGAATCTCTGGTGCCGGTGCGGTTCTCTCCTGTGGCTGGGATTTCTGCCGAATCTCTGGTGCCGGTGCGGTTCTCTCCTGTGGCTGGGATTTCTACCGAATCTCTGGTGCCGGTGCGGTCCTCTCCTGTGGCTGGGCGCAGCGGACCGGACGCCAGTCCACTGGGTTATTTACCCGAACCGTGAACCTGTGTGTTATACATATTTACCGACCGCCGTGTCGGCCTGTTAGCTCTGCGCAGTAATGCTGATCACAGCTCTCCGTCGACCACGCCGACCGACCGGAGATGCGTGACTCAGCCAACGTAAGCCGGATGACTCACACTCGACCCAGCACCCGGCACCAGGCCCGCCGGACGGCAGCAGCAGACGCCGGTGACACGATCCGGCATAGCTTACCCGGAAACATGAACACACACGGGGCTACGGCCGCATTGCTTCAACGGCATATTGCGACGGCGGGAGGGACCGCGGCGTCGGGGAGGGGGGGGGGGGGGGCGTGACGTTCCCCGTGGCTGGTTGGCTGGCTGGTCGGCGCCGGTCCGTTAGACAACCGGGAGCATTCGGTCTCTATCAGCCGTGGCAGCGGGCATAGTCGAGAGGTCGGTCTGAGCGGACCCGTTACGCCCGAATGGAGTCCGTTAAACGGGTCAGCCGCCCTGACGCTGTTGCATCAGGGCGGCTTGCTGGCGGCTTTCTGGCGACTTGCTGGCGGCTTGTTGTCGGCGCCCTTGACCGATGTTGAGCTGGGTGCCTCGCTGAGAGGGCCGGGGAATGTCCCGCTGTCGAGGAGGGGCTGGAATTGATCAGCAGGTCTCGTGAACGAGATGCTCGGGTAGTGTCAAGGAGAGCAACGTAGTATTGAGAGGACCGGGAGAGGGTCTGTGAAAACTGCATTGTCTCAAGTCGATCGGAGTTTGGTGTTGGTAGTTTGGAATTTGAATGCTGTCATCTTCATTATTTTGCCATTTGTGTGACATCGCATCAGCTGACTGACTGACAGCTGTTCGTCGTACATCGACCCCGTGTCTCTGTGCGGACTCTGTGCAGGCTGTGTGGATGTCCACCCAGCTCTCAGCTGACTGTGAAGCCTGAGAGATCATCTGACCCTGCTGGTGGGCTGTGAAGCCTGAGAGATCATCTGACCCTGCTGGTGGGCTGTGAAGCCTGAGAGATCATCTGACCCTGCTGGTGGGCTGTGAAGCCTGAGAGATCATCTGACCCTGCTGGTGGGCTGTGAAGCCTGAGAGATCATCTGACCCTGCTGGTGGGCGCCACGGCGCAGACGGGGCACCCCCGGCGCAGCGGCGGCTGACGCGGCGCGGCCGGCCCGGGCGACCCCGCTGCTCGTGCACTGTGTGCACAACGTGCACGGTGCTTCGTCACCGGAGACGGGAGAACGGTGCACGACCGAGCACGAGCCGCGGCCCAGCCGGCCTCGGTACACGGACACCCCGCCGAGGCTGGGGTCGAGCTGGCAGACACCGTCTCGCCCGTCAGACGTCGCCTCGCCCCGGGGACACCGTCTCGCCCCGGCAGACGTGGCCTCGCCCCGGGGACACCGTCTCGCCCCGGCAGACGTCGTCTCGCCCCGGAAGACGTCGTCTCGCCCCGGCAGACGTCGTCTCGCCCCGGGGACACCGTCTCGCCCGGCAGACGTCGCCTCGCCCCGGCAGACGTCGTCTCGCCCCGGGGACACCGTCTCGCCCCGGCAGACGTCTCGCCCCGGGGACACCGTCTCGCCCCGGCAGACGTCGTCTCGCCCCGGCAGACGTCTCGCCCCGGGGATACCGTCTCGCCCGGCAGACGTCGCCTCGGCCCGGCAGACGTCTCGCCCCGGCAGACGTCGTCTCGCCCCGGGGACACCGTCTCGCCCGGCAGACGTCGCCTCGGCCCGGCAGACGTCGTCTCGCCCCGGCAGACGTCGCCTCGCCGACAGTCTCTCGGATGTTTGCGTTTTACTGGTAAGCGGTGTTGATCGGAGCCGGCACTGCGAGTCACGGTCCTAATCGCAGTGTGACGTCTGATGTCCGTCGAGCCCGACTGTTGGCGGCGAGACGTGGGAGTCACGAGACTGATGATCCCAGCTCGGCGATGGATCGCTGGCGGAACAGTCGGTGATCGCCCCGCGATCGATGGTTCGTGCGGCGGCTCTTTGTTACCGAGCGCCAGGGCCGGACGGTGTCGAGCCGAGCCGGACCGAGCCGGACCGAGCCGGACCGAGCGTGCAGCCGGTTTGGGTGACACCCCTCTGGGTTTTGCTGCGCGATCAGCCGTCTCCATCCTCTCGGTCCGTCCATCGACACGTACGATGGTCCTCCGGCGGTCCTCCGGCGGTCCTCTGGCGGTCCTCCGTCGGTCCTCTGGCGGTCCTCTGGCGGTCCTCTGGCGGTCCTCCGGCGGTCTCTGGCGGTCCTCCGGCGGTCTCTGAGGTCCCCCGGTCCGCGGTGTGCCGGTCCTCCGGCGGTCTCTGAGGTCCCCCGGTCCGCTGTGTGCCGGTCCTGATCCATTCATCCCTACATATTGTCTGCTTCTCTCAGTCAGTCCCGGACGCAGCGCCGAAAGTCAAGGCCGGTGGCGAAAATGATTGTCCGGCGAGTTTTGCGCTCCGTTTTGTTCGCTGGGATGGCCACATTCCATCTGCATATTTTGGCTCGGACATTGATTTGCCAGGCGACTGGAGGATCCATTCGGGCCACATAGACTAGGAGCCTAAAGTCAGGTACAGAACACCTGTTTTGTTGAGCCATGGATGGGGTAAAAATTGTTGCCGAGGCAAATAATTTTGTTGTGTTTGATTTATGGCAGGGATAATTCTCATTTTACCTTGGAATCTGGGAACAGTTGATGGAGCCAACCACAAAGTTGATGGCGCTTTGACCACATCAAAGGTATATGAAACCGACACCAGGTGGCAGTATATAGGCGGTCCCGAGCATCGTCGGCCTGTCTGGCGTCTCGGATAAGTGCTTGGTAACAATGCAGTTGCCAGTAACAGGACCCGGTCTGCTTAGATCATTCCTACCTCAGCTCGGCTCACTCCCGAGCCACGGCTCAGGCTCCAGCCGTGCTGTACCGCCTTCAGACTACCTCTGTCTGCCAGAGACGCCGTGCTCCGCTGCGGGGTCAGGCTCCAGCCTCCACCCGTGCCTCTCAGAGAGGACTACATATATCTGCACCCGCCTCTGCTGCTGCTGCTGCTGCTGCGGGCATTGTTCTGCGGCTCGGTGGGTCAGAGATCTCAGACCCAGCCGTTGTAGTGGTCAGTTCATTGGTTCAGTTCGGCTGGGCCAGGTTGCTGTATCTAGCCGGGTCGGCTCTGTTGA
Organism: Chirona hameri; assembly: GCA_036785665.1. NCBI lineage: Eukaryota > Metazoa > Arthropoda > Thecostraca > Balanomorpha > Balanidae > Chirona > Chirona hameri. The sequence goes on along the minus strand of JAXIVJ010004189.1, from coordinate 51,365 downwards.
TACCGATACAGAGGCTGCGCTACTCCGCCCAGCGCTACTCCGCCCAGCGCTGCTCCGCCCAGCGCACCTGGCTGAGAGCAGTGCGCCGTATTGTCCATCAGTATACACAGTGGGTGGTACGGCGAGTCCGCCCAGTTTGGGGCGACTGGTACGGTACGGTCGGCATATCGAGCGCGCATCTCTGCGGCTCCTCCCTCTCCGCCATAGGCGCCAGGAACCGCTACAGTTATGGCGCTATGGAGCCCAAATTTGCATCTTCGGCTCGTGTGTAGGCGGAACTGAACGTCTAGCGCGTGTCTGGTCGTAGCTGACTTGTAGTTTCTGGCTTGAAGACCCGGAGCGAAACACTACCGCTCCTCCAATCTCTCAGCCTTGCCTGTTCCACTAGTTTGTCATGACACGCGTCTGGCCCATTCGTCTCATCCCATGCCTGGATCGCTGGAATCCGCCCGGCAGCACCGCATAACTCCGACGGCTCAGAAAAACCGGCCGGCACCACGCCGCACCGCGCCGTGCCGCCGGCCGTACCTGCTCACCTGCCTGTTCCCTCCCATCCCGCCTCCCCGCTCGCCCTGTTGCCTGCCAGCCTGCCGGCCTGCCCGTCTGTCCGCCTGGCTGCCTAGCTGGTGGGCTGGCGGGCCGGTTGAGCCGGAGCAAAAACACGGCGCTCGCCGGCGGCCGGGGACGTGGCGCGGCACGCCTGAGAACGGGTTGCGGCAAGCTCGGCGCACCGACGACCGGTCCATGAAATGGGCCGTGAAGCCGCCTCCGTTCATATGCAGATGGCGGCGTCGACCGCCGGCCCAGAGACGCTACGCGAAGCTACGTGACACGATCGCGGCGCATTATCATTCTAATGTGGCGCAATGTGGCGCGCAGGCGGCGATTCAGCGCGGTGTGCCGGCTGTGGTGATGAGCGTCATTTAGCCGGCTATGCATACCGCTGGCGGCACTATAGCGATGGAGGGAGATGGAAGGGACGGGTGAATCCCGTCCGATTAGCTGGGGACTCTGGGGTGGGCTGGAGCGACGAGCGAGTGGGGTTCGGTCGGGCCAGACCAGTTCGTGCACGCAGGTGACTTTTGGAGGTGTATTGGTCGTGTGCGATGCCACATGCGGGCGAAAGGACATTCCACCCTTCCGTGCATGGGCTTCCATCGGGCAGTCACCGGCAATTCATCACCCGCTGGCAGAGCCTCCGCGGCTGCCGAGCTGGCTGGCTCGTGACCTCAGACGCCGGGCTCACTCGGCCGCCGGCCGCTGTCCGCCGGGTGCCGGGCTCCGCGGTGAGACGCACCCGTGTCTGACGGCCTGGCGGTGAGACGCACCCGTGTCTGACGGCCTGGCGGTGAGAGCGGCGGTCGGCGGCGGTCGGCGGCGGTCGACGGCGGTCAGGAATGCTGGCTCCGAGGCGCGGCGAGCGTGCCCGAACTGCAGATGACCACTGGGTGCGAGCCGGGCTGATCTGAGCCGGGTCTCCTGGGTCTGAGGTGGTGTTGCGCTCCCTGTGTGGGGCGGGAGCAGGACTCTGGGCAGGACGCGTCGCGTGGGCTGGTCTGAGCCAAGTCTCCTGAGTCTGAGCCGGTGCTGCGCCCCCTCTGTGGGGCGGGAGCAGGAATCCTGGAGTGTCTGCTCTGTGGAGCGAGAGTGGACTCATAGCAAGGGAGCAGGACTCTGAGCAGGACTCTGAGCAGGAGCAGGACTCTGAGCAGGACTCTGAGCAGGAGCAGGACTCTGAGCAGGACTCTGAGCAGGAGCAGGACTCTGAGCAGGACTCTGAGCAGGAGCAGGACTCTGAGCAGGACTCTGAGCAGGACGCGTCGCGTGGGCTGGTCTGAGCCAAGTCTCCTGGGTCTGAGCCGGTGCTGCGCCCCCTCTGTGGGGCGGGAGCAGGACTCCTGGAGTGTCTGCTCTGTGGAGCGAGAGTGGACTCTGAGCAGGAGCAGGACTCTGAGCAGGACTCTGAGCAGGACTCTGAGCAGGACTCTGAGCAGGACTCTGAGCAGGACTCTGAGCAGGACTCTGAGCAGGACTCTGAGCAGGACTCTGAGCAGGACTCTGAGCAGGACTCTGAGCAGGACTCTGAGCAGGACTCTGAGCAGGACTCTGAGCAGGACTCTGAGCAGGACTCTGAGCAGGAGCAGGACTCTGAGCAGGACTCTGAGCAGGACTCTGAGCAGGACTCTGAGCAGGAGCAGGACTCTGAGCAGGACTCTGAGCAGGACTCTGAGCAGGACTCTGAGCAGGACTCTGAGCAGGAGCAGGACTCTGAGCAGGACTCTGAGCAGGACTCTGAGCAGGACTCTGAGCCGGGGACCGGGGCGTGAGGCGGAATCGCCGGGTTACAGTACGCGGCAGACGTCCGGTGTCGGTCGGGGCGGAGATGGAGGGCGCAGGGGCAGCTGCTGGGACTGGGGCCAGGTGAGACGCCCCGCTAAAGGTGCCGGGATGCGCGGAAATGCGTGCTCAGGCAGGATTAGTGTCAGCACGTATCTGCGTGCAGTCGGCAGTCGCCTGTCGCCCGGACAGGCGACTTCCGTCCGGTAGCGACATTCATGAGGCAGAATCTGTAAAATATGCGTACATTTGAATTTCAGCTGTTGATTTGAATTCGTTCGGGCTGTTGAAATAGATTGCTGAACTGAGCCGGCTTTATAACTGAAGCCCTGATGTCCAACGGTTATTCACTAGGTTATTGTCATTAAATTTATGACGTTTTGCGTCCATCATATGTAAATTAACTGGGATGATTATTCCGAACCATTCTTAAGTTTCCGATCTTGGACTGGCCAGACACTGGCTGAGAGGATGTGCTGGCGACGGGAAACTAAATAAACCGTGATGTTGGCGCTTGTTTGAATTTGCTCATGCTCAACCGTCCCATTTGTCTCAGTTTGTCGACTATCTCGACCATTTGTCTCCGTCTAGGCACTGAGCCACGGACAGATATTCTCTGTGGAACAATACCAGCTTCTCTTAAATGTATCTTCCGACTGTTGTCATGGTAACTGGTGACCGCACTATCCACATGTTCCTGTCTCTCCCACGCGGCGCGGTGGTGGCCCGTCTCAGTCCATTCAGGTGTCGGAGCTGGTTCGCCGGTTCCTGCCTCCCACCGAGGAGACCCGGCAGATCAAGGCCAGGCCCTGAATGGCAGACCCGGCGGCGGTGTCCGAAAAAAGGCCGCGCGGTCGTGGATTAAGTAGTGACAAATCGCTGTTGTCTTGTCATGGTCGTGTGGACGATGTTTCGGTGCGGACTCGGAATTGCTCGGAGCCGTTGGGTTGGTTGGTTCAAAGCGCGCCTGCGCAGCACAGCGGTAGAGGCGAGCTATTCCGGTCGGCGAACGTGACCCGTTGAATGGTGCTCGTGCAGCCTGGTCCCGATTCGGACACAATGATATCCAGATGTGTCTCGAGATACGGTGGGGTGCCGAGATGTCTGTCTGAGATACGACCCGCCTGCACTAACGTTCCTGATTGGGAGCGAGAGCTGATCACTGTCCAAGCGTTTTTCCCGCTCGCTAACCTACGCGAGCTGATACTACACGGTGATGTCCCTCCCTCCCTGGCTGAATGAACGGGTCACACTCATCCCGTGAGTCACATTCGCCGTAAGACTGTCGAAATCCCGCCGGTGACGTAGTGTATCCGGTGAGAAGATATCTGCGTGGTGACGTGTTCGGTATCGGCTGCTCATGGCTGCGATTGGTCGGTTGATCGGCTGCTGACAGCGGCTGGTGCGTGCTGTCGGTCGGCTCCGCACACAGAGGTGTGGCCGAACAAAGAGCCCTCGGTGTGCTGGAAGGCGTCGGGCGAGAGAGCTATATCACTGTGTTCATGGTTCATCCCACCCTGTCGCGACTGCTGACGGCTGACTGCTGACGGCTGACTGCTGACTGCCGACGGCTGACTGCTGACTGCCGACGGCTGACTGCTGACTGCTGACTGCTGACGGCTGACTGCTGACTGCTGACTGCTGACTGCTGACTGCTGACTGCTGACTGCTGACTGCTGACTGCTGACTGCTGACTGCTGACTGCTGACTGCTGACTGCTGACTGCTGACTGCTGACTGCTGACTGCTGACGGCTGACGGCTGACGGCTGACTGCTGACGGCTGACTGCTGACTGCTGACTGCTGACTGCTGACTGCTGACGGCTGACTGCTGACGGCTGGCGGCTGGCGACTGGCGACTGGCGACTGACGACTGACGGCTGACGGCTGACTCCTGGCTGCCGAAGAGCTGATCTCCCTGTCTTGGCCGACTGGCGCGCGCACTGACCTGTGACTATTCCCCGCAGTCCGCACAGCGTGGCAAGACGCCAGGTACCGTTGGGTGGCTCGCCGGCCGGCCGCCCGGTCACGAGGTAGTGGGTCACCTCCCGCGTGTCACGTCAATAGTCCGCTCTGCATGACTGGGGGATTAAAAAGATCATTAAGAACGTGATAGACATTCACGGAACTTCTACGATATCTGCAGAATGTACGGAATTTACCAAATGCATACATTTAAACCACGAAAATGTCACACAGAAGGTTATTTTCTATCGGAGGCTTCGGAAGACCACAAGCTCAAAAGCGTTCGATAACAGAGTGCCTTCTTTGTGCTATATTTGATAGCACGAATCCCGAACGTTCCCGGAATTTGGTGTCAGGTTTTCGTCGATTCATCCCATCCCTGCACGGTCGGGTTTCGGCCTGAGAGCAGCGCTCGCCCTGTTCCCGCGTACCTCACACCGTCCCCCAGCGTGGCCCACCGCAGTCGGACGGCGTGTCCTGCCCCGTCGGAGCCACCACGGCCGCTTTGTTCGGGTGTCGGAGGCGGCTCACGCCCGGGACGACCGGCGCGCGAGCTGTGAGAACCTCTCCCGTGCGCGCCCGTCACCCCGGGACAGCTCGAGAGCCGTGAAATCGGCCCTCAGACGCGCGCCGGACCGGACGGCCGGACGAGGCCGGTCGGGCTGCGCTGTGGTTCACTCTTTAGTTACAGCGATTCCACTCCGTTAACTCCAACACTGGGTTTGATTTTCAGAGCCGAGTTGCTCCGCTCTTGCTCGCTGACTTGCTAGGGGACGTTCGTTACGTTCGGTGGTGCCTGGGCTTGTCTCATTGTGACCTTTGTCCTGTGCTGTAATTTGCGATAAGTGTGGTTATCATTTAAGCAGCGTCGCCGTTGGTTGTTTTTCAGCTCGACGCTGACTATATAACCATACCAGTCTGCCTATGACGGGTGGCCTGCGTTGTGTTGTGGTGTGTTGCTTGTCGTGTGGCGTGTTGTTGTCTGTTGTGTGGCGTGTTGTTGTCTGTTGTGTGGCCTGCTCGCAGCGTACCCTAACCTCGCCCTCTGTCTGTGTTACAGTGAAGAGCGGGTGATCGAGGAGTACCGACAGCTGACCAGTACCGCGCGCGGCACCGCCATCGTCACGTGAGTACCGAGTACCGAGGGTACCGAGGGTACCGAGCTACCGTACCGAGCTACCGAGCTAGAGGATCCCGGGAGCACACCGCTCGGCCAGTGCACCCGGCCGGCTGGCGGCGACTGACCACACATCATTGGTGTACATCACTGCACATCACTGCACGTCACCGCACACCACTGCACAGCGTGCACACTGCACACACTGTGCACACCGTGCACTGAGCGGCGCTGTTGCTCGGCAGCTCGGCGTCAACGGCTGATACCTGCAGAGGGAGGGTTGGACGGCTGGGGAGAGGAGGAGTGATCCCCAGGGCGTTACTTCACTGCAGGGCGCTGCTAAAGTCGAGGTTGGTGCACAGCTCGGTGTCGGGTGCTGCTAAAGCCGAGGGTGGTGCCCTCGGGTGTCATGTCAGGGAGGGGGAGCCTCTGTCGGAGGGGGAGATCGGAGAGGAGGGGAGCGTTCAGTTCAGACGTGCAGCCGTGACGGCCTTGTTCGACTAACTGACCACTTGTCTCGGTGGAGCCAGTTAGCTCATTCGATGACCCTGACCGCCCTCTGGTCAGCTGACGGGCGGGGCCGGGCCGGGCGCCACAGGTGGACCGTGCACCTTTTTCCGGCCTGCTGGGTCGAGTCAGGCCAGTCAGTCGCCGGTAGGCGTTTTTCAGCCGCGAGTGTCGGCGGTTTTTGTCGGGGCTGCGTCTGACGGGTCACGGCAGGTAGAGGTCACAGGCGGTCACTGAGGTCGTGTGGGTCATACAGGTCGCTGAGGTCATGCAGGTCACGGCAGGTCACATGGTTCACGGAGGGTCCACTCTGCTCTGACAGTGCTGGATGTGACCCGTGCCGACCACAGGTCCACTCTCCTGACTCAAGAACGCTGATGCATCACAGCGGACAGCGCTGTGGTCTAAGTGGTGTGTCATTTACAAGAGCCTGATAGACCGATTCAGTTTGTGATCGTGTAAGCTCCCGACACCCAACGGAGGCCGGCTGCGTGGTGTGCGTGCCGGTGGTGGCTGGCCTGGTATTGCGGCAGCTTTGCAAAACGTGGGAAACCAGGCGCGAGGCGTTTTTAAGTCGGCGTTTTCCCTATAAGCATGCCGAATATGCTGAAAGGGAAGGGAAAAAGACAGGACGGAGAACGCCTATTGATAAGTTTGCAGACATAAAACGTGCTTATGACAAAACTGGTTTGCTCCTGAGTCCTGAAGCTGAACTACAGCAATACTCGGTACTATTTTTGCTCTGCTGGCTGGTGAAACCCTCCGAGGAACTCTGTAGTGAGTCCCGCTCCTGTCCCGCCATTCACTGCCGTCCCGCCATGTTCGAACCAGTGACGTCAGGCTGCAGGATTTAACTGTGGTCCGCAGACTGCTCGTGTCCGGCGTCTGCACTGTGGGGCGCGTCTGTCTGCTTGTTTGACGACCAACCCGTTAATGACCTCGATCTATGATGACGAGATGATGATCTGTGCTAACACGATGAGACGTCAAAACGTGATGATGCGAGTGTTCGAAACACCGCAGCTCTAGAAGACACTGGACTGATGAGGACAGAGCGCTGCTGGCTGAGGAAGCGGCCGCAGCCCACCGGCACACCGGCAACTCTTCACTCTGACGCATTTGTTAGACTCCTACGTCCAGCGAGGTCCACTCCCCCCTCCCCACCACCACCACCACCATCCACCATCCACCATCCACCATCCACCATCCACCATCCACCATCCACCATCCACCATCCACCATCCACCATCCACCATCCACCATCCACCATCCACCATCCACCATCCACCATCCACCATCCACCATCCACCATCCACCACCATCCACCACCCACCACCACCACCGCCCGTGCCGCCCGTGCCGCCCGTGCCGCCCGTGCCGCCCGTGCCGCCCGAGCCGCCCGTGCCGCCCGAGCCGCCGGCCCCGGGCGGTCGGTGATGGGTCATCAGTGGATGCCGGCGCGCCGCGGCACGCTAATCCTCCGACCAATCAGTGCCGGTGATTAGCCGAGGCCGGCGGCACCCCCTGCTAGGCTGAGTCGAGCTGCTGCTAGATAGAGGCCACCCCGACTGGGCGGAGTCGAGCTGAGGTCCGAGGCCAGCGCCGGCTGTGCTGACCCGGGAGAGAACATCGCCACGTCACACCATCCGGGACCCAGTGCAGCAGCCTGGTCTGCCCCGGACCTTCTGAGACCTGCTTCTGAGACCTGATGGCCAGCCTACCCGCACTGAGACTGTGCTGGCAATATAGTCTGCTTGCTCGTGTCTACAAAGGGAGTAGCCGAAGAAACAGCATGGACCGGAAAATGAGCACGACTTCGCCTGAGAGAGATACGCACTCTCTACTGCCCTCCCCGCCTGGCGTCTATTTTGGTGCGGCTTGGAGGTGGCGGTCACAGCCAGGAGGCTTTCAGAAAGCTGCGAGAATTGTGCGCGATTGCGGCTTGGTGGCCGGTGTGGCTTCACCTGACGTCGCAGGACTGTCTCGCCGCCCTGTCAGGACCGGGCCTGCGCCGGGTCGGTGACGCCGCCGCGTATCTCGCCACTCGTCCCGACCGGCCGGCCGGCGTCGCCCGCACCCTGCCGAGAGGAGCGGGCGCTTTATCACGGCGGCCGCCCACTGTCAGAGGGTGTACGGCGCACCTGAGCGGCGCTGGTGCGTGGGACGCGGTGCCACAGACTGTACGGGCAGGTACCGCCGGCGCTCCGCCAGATGTGTGGGGCGACGGGGAGAACGTGCCTTGCCGGCCGACCTGCTGACTCAGCGGCTGTAACGCCACGCTGGGACGCGTGTCCGGTTGCCGGCTGGGTGTTTGCGTGCTGCTTGCTCGTCCAATGAGAGCGCAGACTTGCCAGTGGTTAGTCGTGTGTGCTGCAGTAAGACTCAGAAAAGCAGACTGTTTTAGCCTTTGATGACTGGCCTGAGATGTGGCTCTGGGTTGTCACTACCAAAACATCGTTTTGGCAATACCCAACTAATATCTCTGTTGGACTTCTCGTGACACTAGATAGACTAAACACAAGTAAGCTGGGTGACGCTGACTCCAATCGGTCGGCGGAGTCCGCCAAACTCTCACAAAAAAATACACATCCTGTACCAACCTCTCCTCTCACGAACGTTGGTATGCAGAGAGAGTTAATCGCACCCCTCCAGTCACCCCCAGCCAGCTGTTGGCCAGTCGGCGGTCAGAGGTCAGCGTGCGGGCCGGGCCGGACCGGCCGGCCGCCGCACCTGTGTCTGCGTGGAACCGAGCCACGCCGGGGCTGCGGGTGCCGCCGGAACCGCGGCGGCGTGCCGGTGCGTTCTGCGTAGAAACCGGTTCTGGAGGGCCCGTCTGACCGGTGTCTGGTGCGCCGTCCAGCGGACGGCCGAGCGGCTGAGACAGCCTGCCGGTCAGCCGAGACCGGATACTGGGGGCTAGGGACTGGCCATTCGGGCAGAATGGTCGAGACGGGGGGACAGGCGCAGAGAGTGACACATCTGATCTGTTGTTTGGATGTTGATGGGGTCAGTTAGTGGTCAGCATACTTCGTCTTTGCTCGGAGGACCGAATTCATCTTTGCCCGAAATTCGAGCGACACATACCAATGTGATATTTTGTCCCACCAACCTTTTGAACTCCACGTGCCCCACCCCCGTCAAATATGACCACTGTTTAGTCCTGCCGTCTGTGTCTTTGCCTGTGCGCTGCTTCCGCGCGTCTGACACGGCTACCCTGTGTCTGATCTGCTGCCCCTCGTCTCTCGCCAGGTATCTGAGCATCGTCGAGCGGCTGCCCACCTACGGTATCCACTTTTACCGTGTGAGTGACAAGAGCGGCCACAGCGGCTGGTGGCTGGGCATCTCAACCCACGGTATCGCCCAGTACGACCTCAGTGACCGCACCAAGGCGCGAAGGGTGAGTGCCATGTGGGCAGAGGTATCGCCCAGTACGACCTCAGTGACCGCACCAAGGCGCGAAGGGCGAGTGCCACGCAGGTGGCCCATCGGTCAATGTCGGGAGTATCAGGAATACAGGGCGACATTTTAAGGGAACAACAAGGCAGCCTTTATTTGTATTTTGTATTTAACATCATCGCCGACGGGGTGAACCATTTATGGGCGAAGTCACACTTTGGAACAACAAGGCAGCCTTTGGAACAACAAGGCAGTGAGCCATCGCACAACTTAGTGGCGGTGAGCTTTATAGTCTGGGCCAAGAGAGGTCGACCTTTTGCTTTGATGGGATTGCCAGCTATTTCCTAGTGGCAATGGTGGATAGACCTGGTGCTTATCCAGTTCTACATGTGCATGATCTTGCTCTTCATAAAGTAGAACGTACATACATCGGAATCTTAATTTAAAACAGTAAATGCCACTCTGAATATGAGCCTTTGCTGATGCGGCATTTGACTAGTTGTCCGGACCATGTGGGCGAATCAGTGTGTAGTTCAGTGTATGGCAGTCGGTGATGACAGAGCCGAGCGCCGGTCAGCTCGCCGACGTTCGCTTCCTGCATCAGTCCGTTCACCAGCATCATCCTCTCCGTTACAGTTGTTCCAGTGGAAGCAGTTGGAGAACGTCACATTTCGAGACGGACGCTTCTCCATCGAGGTCGACGAGCCGAAAAAGTGAGACTTACTCCCACTGTTCCTCTGTCCGGAGCACGTCTGCACGCGCCTGGTCTCTGTCCTGTGGCCAGAGTCGTATGGACAGTGGCTCAGTTATGTTCGTTTGCGTCTTGTGGCTTAGCTGCCAGGTACTGCGCTGTGTATGCTAGCCAGTAGTGTTGTCGCCTGCGTGCTACCCTCTGTCCATTGAGGGAGGACGCGTGAAAGTAAATTGTGTCCCTCGTCCCGGCTGTTCGGCGGCAGTATTAGAGCAGCGAATGTGTGCCGTGCACGTCAACTCAATGCTGTCAACGAGACTCTACAGCATATGGCTGGTAATAAGCTCGTGTTCACCCCGTCCTCACCAACTGCCACCCTCCAGACTCGACCGCAAGGTCATCCAGATCCCTTCAGACCCGCGCCTACAGCGTAATCCAGATCCCTTCAGACCCGCGCCTGCAGAGTACCTGCAGAGTAATCCAGGTCCCTTCAGACCCGCGCTTACAGAGTAATCCAGATCCCTTCAGACCCGCGCCTGTAGAGTACCTGCAGAGTAATCCAGGTCCCTTCAGACCCGCGCCTGCAGAGTACCTGCAGAGTAATCCAGGTCCCTTCAGACCCGCGCCTGTAGAGTAATCCAGATCCCTTCAGACCCGCGCCTGTAGAGTAATCCAGATTATGTCAGAGCCAGAAATGACGAACGCTCACACTTGGTTTCCCTGCCTCGCCCCGCGTCGCGGCGGCGGAGGTGGCAGTGAGGTGGGAACTGGGTCGTGTTTGGACACGTGTACGGTCAACATGTCGTGCCGGTCGGGTCGGGCGGAGGATCTAGGTCGCTCGGGAGGCGGTGACGAGGCGGCGACCAGACCGCCCCCGGCCGCCCTGGATGTTACGGGTGTCACGGATGTTACGGACGTCACGCGTATCGGACGGTCATCTCATCTCCGCGGCACGCAGGCACGGTCTGGGAACCAATCTGATTCGCCTCGCCCCGCCCCGGACACACACTTGATAGGTACACAGAGGTGCCGCTGGCTAGGTCCTATGGCGGACACGCACTGATACACAGAGGTGCCGCTGGGTGTAGTGTCGTAACACATCCTAATGACCTCCGTTGTCGGTGGGCCCCAATCCCCATTGCCATACGCATAAATGGATTATTTTGTTTGTAAATCTCCTCTTGCAAATATGCGTAAATTTACTAGCCACACACGTTGCACCGAGTAGGTACCATTTGCTCACGAGGACAGAGGAAGGTATTGCCCAAACAGTTTGGAACATACAGACAGTTGAGTCATCAAAACGACTACTAGCCTCTTGAAAATGGTGTAAGCAAACCTTGAGACTGCTTCGCTAACGTACATAACGTGCCATAAAGTCGCCATGACGTAAGCATCCTTGCAGCTTGAGCAACACGAGCTGTTCCATCCCACCAGGCCAACTGTTGACCAGATTCGATTCACCAAGCACATATCGTCTGAATATCAGGCAAAAATTCCCTCCAAGTATTCCAAAATGTTCCTTCTAAATAGCTGTCCCTGTATCCTAATTCTGACCCTGTCCTCTATACTGGTACCTTTAACCTGCTACATACATTCCGTCTAAACTGGTCGCGCTCCCTCTGCATCTTGTGTATGTCTGTGTGTATATATATGGGTCTGTGGCCGCACGCTGGCCGGCATGCTGCCTGTTCAGTGTTCATCCGCTGAGTGCCGTCCGTCCGTCCGTCCGTCCGTCCGTCCGTCCGTCTGTGTGTATGTCTGTCTGTGTCTGACGCTTGCCGGCCGCACGGCCGCCCGCCCCGCAGAGTGGTACATGCACTCAGCAGCTTCAACGTTTACGAGGACGCCATCGGCAACGACACTTCCGGCGACGACCTGGTGTCCGCCATCTCCGATCCCTGCACACAGTGAGTGAGGTGGGGCGGGCGCTGTCGCAGAGTCCTGTCGCTGGAGTGGGAGGGCCCGCGCGCAGTGAGTGCGGTGGGGCGGACGCTGTCGCAGAGTCCTGTCGCTGGAGTGGGAGGGCCCGCACACAGTGAGTGAGGTGGGGCGGGCGCTGTCGCAGAGTCCTGTCGCTGGAGTGGGAGGGCCCGCACACAGTGAGTGAGGTGGGGCGGACGCTGTCGCGGAGTCCTGTCGCTGGAATGGGAGGGCCCGCGCGCAGTGAGTGCGGTGGGGCGGACGCTGTCGCGGAGTCCTGTCGCTGGAATGGGAGGGCCCGCGCGCAGTGAGTGAGGTGGGGCGGACGCTGTCGCAGAGTCCTGTCGCTGGAGTGGGAGGGCCCGCGCGCAGTGAGTGCGGTGGGGCGGACGCTGTCGCAGAGTCCTGTCGCTGGAGTGGGAGGGCCCGCGCGCAGTGAGTGAGGTGGGACGGACGCTGTCGCAGAGTCCTGTCGCTGGAGTGGGAGGGCCCGCGCGCAGTGAGTGCGGTGGGACGGACGCTGTCGCAGAGTCCTGTCGCTGGAGTGGGAGGGCCCGCGCGCAGTGAGTGCGGTGGGGCGGACGCTCTCGCAGAGTCCTGTCGCTGGAGTGGGAGGGCCCGCGCGCAGTCGGCGGTGGGGCGGACGCTGTCGCAGAGTCCTGTCGCTGGAGTGGGAGGGCCCGCGCGCAGTCGGCGGTGGGGCGGACGCTGTCGCTGGAGTGGGAGGGCCCGCGCGCAGTCGGCGGTGGTACGCGCAACACTGGGCTGTGTCGGTTGAGGGTTGTGTATGAATACGTGAGTGAAGGTCTGTGATCGTAGTGCCGTGGTTATCGTCTTAGTGATGCACTCAGTGTGTGATGAAACTATTGGATATGAATCACTGGATCTTGCCTCGTGTCTAGTTTGTCACTGATTGATGTGGTCTTCCCACTGCGTCAGTTCCGTTGTCTGGCCGCAAACTTGGTGTGTGTCGTTTCTGCCTTTACACACAGCGAATGTCATGTTTCAGTTTGAGACCCTACCCCATGAATAACTCGCTCTAACCTTGTCTGCCAGGCACACATGTCTTAAAAATAGCACTGCTCTCCGACGCCTTGGCCCTGCTCGAAATTATCTCTCCTGATAGTGTAATCGTCTATTGTTTAAATCAGCGCCCCCTGGCCGGCACGTCCCTTACTATCAGCACCAGCACTCGACCGTGGCCCGTGTTATCGGTTGTGTCACGCCGGACTGCGGCGAGGCGAGTTAATCCCGGCCCCACCATGAGCTGCCTCGGCTCTGATAGGGTCCGGCCTCACCATGAGCTGCCCCAGTTCTGATAGGGTCCGGCCCCACCATGAGCTGCCCCAGCTCTGATAGGGTCCGGTCCCACCATGAGCTGCCCCAGCTCTGATAGGGTCTGGCCCCACCATGAGCTGCCCCAGTTCTGATAGGGTCCGGCCTCACCATGAGCTGCCCCAGCTCTGATAGGGTCCGGGCCCACCATGAGCTGCCCCAGCTCTGATAGGGTCCGGCCCCACCATGAGCTGCCTCGGCTCTGATAGGGTCCGGCCCCACCATGAGCTGCCCCAGCTCTGATAGGGTCCGGCCCCACCATGAGCTGCCTCAGCTCTGATAGGGTCCGGCCCCACCATGAGCTGCCCCAGCTCTGATAGGGTCCGGCCTCACCATGAGCTGCCCCAGCTCTGATAGGGTCCGGCCCCATCATGAGCTGCCCCAGCTCTGATAGGGTCCGGGCCCACCATGAGCTGCCTCAGCTCTGATAGGGTCCGGCCCCACCATGAGCTGCCTCGGCTCTGATAGGGTCCGGCCTCACCATGAGCTGCCCCAGCTCTGATAGGGTCCGGTCCCACCATGAGCTGCCCCAGCTCTGATAGGGTCCGGGCCCATCATGAGCTGCCCCAGCTCTGATAGGGTCCGGCCCCAACATGAGCTGCCTCGGCTCTGATACGGTTGTACGGCGGATAGGGTACCACCCCTCTGATACGGTGAAGCTCGAGGCCGCCCCCCCCCCCCCCCCCCCTCCTCTGAAGACCGGTCTTCAGATCTCTCAGCGTCTCCGTGTCCTTCGTACCGCCCTGAACCTGGCTGGGCGCCGTGACCTCTCCGACCGTTTTCACTTACCTGATCGCCTGTGACCTGTCTTACCGACCATGACCTTCCTGACCTCTGTGACTTCCCTCTGACACCATATCCTCCCCAACCGCCGTGACCTCCGCGTGCGTCATGCCTGTCCCGTGTCCGTGTCCGTGTCCGTGACCGTGACCGTGACCGTGTCCGTGACCGGCTGACCGTGTCCGTGTCCGTGTCCGTGTCCGTGTCCGTGTCCGTGACCGTGACCGTGTCCGTGACCGGCTGACCGTGTCCGTGACCGTGTCCGTGTCCGTGTCCGTGTCCGTGACCGTGTCCGTGTCCGTGACCGTGACCGTGTCCGTGACCGGCTGACCGTGTCCGTGTCCGTGTCCGTGTCCGTGTCCGTGACCGTGACCGTGTCCGTGACCGGCTGACCGTGTCCGTGACCGTGTCCGTGTCCGTGACCGTGTCCGTGTCCGTGTCCGTGTCCGTGTCCGTGACCGTGACCGTGACCGTGACCGTGTCCGTGACCGTGACCGTGTCCGTGTCCGTGTCCGTGTCCGTGTCCGTGACCGTGTCCGTGTCCGTGTCCGTGTCCGTGTCCGTGACCGTGTCCGTGTCCGTGACCGTGTCCGTGTCCGTGACCGGCTGACCGTGTCCGTGTCCGTGTCCGTGTCCGTGTCCGTGACCGTGACCGTGTCCGTGACCGTGTCCGTGTCCGTGTCCGTGTCCGTGTCCGTGACCGTGTCCGTGACCGTGACCGTGACCGTGACCGTGACCGTGTCCGTGACCGGCTGACCGTGTCCCGTTCCTCTGCCTGCAGAGTGTCGGTTAGTCGCCGCACGCTGGGCCCCGGCCACATCAGCGTGTACTCGTGGTTCGCCGGCTCTCAGACGGTATGCCGCAACATCTGGTTCACGGCAGTCAGCCAGCACCAGTTCCACGTCGAGGGCAAGAAGGAGTCGAGGGTGAGTCGCTGAGCTGGGGTGGTGGGAGGCAGAGATAGTTGAGAGGAGCCCGGGTTAGCCAGGCTGAGCTGGGCGCGGCTGGGATGAGCTGGGATGAGTTGATTTGAGACGAGCTGGACTGACAGCTGGGCTGAGGCGGGGTGAGATGAGCTGGGGTCAGCCGGGTTGACTGGGTGAGTTCAGCGCGGATGTATGAGGTCTTGGTAGTCCGCAGTAGTCTCTGAACGTGGTAGTCTTGAGTTGTTCAGACGGGCATTCCAACGACGTCAGACTGGGGAGCACTTCCGAGACTTGTTGAGGAAATTGATGCTTTGCGGGATTACTGAAATGGATCACATTTAACTGAAAGTCAGACATGGCTCATCGCGTTCATTTGCTGCTGACGCAGACATGTTAGACGCCTGTCCATTTGACTCATTTATGGGAATGCGTTTTTAAGTGTCCTTGTTGGATTGTGGCTAACTGGCGCAAGTTTACGATCACTAGGAATGTGATGGTGTCACGAATCGTCCAGCCTTTGTGGTGGCTTTCCGCCACGTGACGTATATGTTTGCTCATCAGCAGCGGTGGTGGTCAGCGCAGTTTGTAACGGATGGTGATATACGTCGTCTGTTCACACCTCGTCATACATCATAGCTAGCCGGACAGACTCCGCCACCCATTGCCTTGTCGTTTGTATACGTTACAGCCGAACTACTTCGCGAACTGGCGGAACAGAGGTGAAAAAAGATAGACGAAAACTGTGACCTGTCTTAAAATATGTCTGAAAGTTTTCAATTCATACGAAGGAAACAGCACACAACGTACACATTGATCAATCTAAACCGGGGATTAGATCCGATATATACCGAATAGATTAGGTCAATCCAATCTATTGGGCATCGTTGATTTGAGACGATTCATCGTTGGATGATTCATGGTTCATGGCTCGATGAATGTCTCATGTTTGCTGCCTTTCTCACGTTATTTGAAAGCTCCCGTAATGCCTGACGTCCTCTCCCCGTGTTCCAGTCGGGTCTGCAGGCAGCGCGGGCCTTGTCTGACATCGCTCGTGACCTGAGTCGGAGCGCGCCGGCGTTGTCCGCCGTCAGCAGCTCCTCCCTCAGCAACAGCGGCTCGCTGCAGTCGCTGGCGGTCAGCAGCTACACGGACGACTCTGAGCAGCAGGCGGCCAGGATGGAGATGTGTGCCGCCCTGCAGGCGCGCAGGGACGCGCTCGAGGCCAAGCTGGCCGAGCGCACCGCCGAGCTGAAGTTACTGTGTATGAAGGAGGCGGAGCTGACGGGTCAGCTGCCCCCGGAGCTGCCGCTGGAGCCTGGGGAACCGCTGCCACAGATACGCAGACGGATGGGCACGGCGTTCAGCCTGCCAGAGGCGCTTATTAATAGGCTCAGAGGCAGTCAGGTATGTGGCAGGAGAGGGTCGGGTATTTGGGGCTGACTGACAGGGATGTGAGAGGGGGACGATGTGGGTAGTGCGGCAGTTGGGTACGTGCGTGTGTGTGAGACTGGGAGTCTGGGTGGGGGGGGGGGGGGGGGGAGGGGGGCAGGGTATGGTGGTGTGATGGAATGGGTGGTGAGGTGCTGCTCTCAGATTCAGATTCTTTATTCATGACAAGTCCATAAAACATGGGTTTTCGCTGTCATACGTCAGGGAGGTAAGAATCAGGGCGAGGTTCAACAGCAGCACTCAACAGCCGACACAAAACACGGCCTACTCATCACTATACTGGTCTCTGAGGAGATATCTCCTCAGTTGAAACCTAAAGTTTCGCTTGTTGATGTCGAACGGGAGACGGTCGTAGTCGCGCACGGCGCCGTAACATAATCGTCGGCGGCCTGCCTCCGTGTGTATTCTCGGTAACACACGGTGGCCGACAGCACGCGTCTGGTACCGGTGCTGTGCAGTGTTGCCGATAGTGCTGGCAATGTCCTCCGGTCTGCCCGTGGTGGTGGTTGTGTGTACCATACACAGCCGGTGATACCTGACAAGACTCGCAGCATCGAGCCATTGCAAATCACGGAGCACGTCGTGAATATGATCATATCTGCGACGGCCACTTATGACACGGGCACCGAAATTGCGGAGTTTCTGTACTCCGTGAAGCTGTGTGTCGCTGCATGGTGCTGAGAGTGTGGTGAATCCCAATGATAGACCAAGACGTTACTTGTTTGTGCGCACAAAATGACCTAAGTAGTCGTTACGCCTTAAAATCCCCAAAAGCAAAAAAAAACAGCTCCGTTTCCTGTTCCGTCTGCCTTTTGTCCAGCTCACTCTCCAGAGCCGCGGTCCCGGTCCCGGTCCCGGTCCCGGTCCCGGTCCCGCCTCCTCGTGCTAGCCGGGCACCATTAGTGATTACCCCGTTCACGCCACGGGATGTCAATGCTGCTCGCTGCGGGTGTCGGCCGCTGATTGGTCTATCTCGCGAGCCAGCCCGTGTGTTTACATCTACTGAGCACCGGTGTTTATAGCGTTATAGCGGCCTTGATGGTCTCAATGATGGCTGGGCGGTGGCTTTGATCTTGACGCGGTAGTCTGCAAGGGCTTCTGGTCTGTCTGGGCCTGGTGTTATGTTTGGGACGTGATTGTGGATGTACTCAGCGACCGGACCTGACCTGACCCGAGGAGACCTTACCTGACCGATCCTGACCTGAACAAACCTGACCTGAACAAACCTGCCCAGACCAAACCCGACCCGACCCGACTTGACCTAATATAACCTGAGTATGACCATGCCTGACCTGACCTGACCTGATCTGATCTGACCTCTGATCTCCCTTCGCCAGGAGGAGCTTGTATCGTCACTGGAGCTGGACTACGAGATCCAGAGCAAAATCACCACTGCAGCGCTCAAGCTGGCAAATGACGCCACGCTGAAGAAAGTGCGCAAACAGCGCAAGCTCAGCTATCAAATGTCGGCGCAGAAGCTGCGTGAGATCGAGACGCGACTGAAGGCGGCACGGGCCAAGCAGCTGAAGCGGCAACAGCAGCAGCAGGCGCCACGGCCCAGCAGCGACGGCGAGGGTAAGTTTCGGCCGGTCTCTGGTTCGTCCAGGATAGTGGCGGGGACGTCTGGGGGGGGGGGGGGATGTCATGGTCCGGGTCGTCGCATCATCGGCAGGATGTGATGTGTGTGTTTGTTTGTGCGCGCGAGTCTGCAGTCCTGAGACGGGATGTCGTCACCCGCCGCCGGCTCCAGCAGGATGTCCTGTGTCGGGACAAACCGCGCGCGGCACAGTGACGCAGGGCCGACCGTGGTCGGATTTGGCGGGTGTTTCCCCGTGGCTGTTCACTGAGTTAGAGCGAACAATGCCGCGACGAAGCCGGAGCTGTAGGGCAATCCTTAGTCCTTACTTAAAGCGATTGATAATTATATGTCGATGCGTTACGAGCCGCCATGACGTCAGCATTCCTCCCAGCTGTCATGCTGACGTGCTGCGTTCTGTGTTGCAGACCACCACAGTGAAGAGGACGAGAGCTCGGTGGCGTCTGCGGAGGGGATCAGCCTGTCGCCGATGAACGGCGCGCTGCCGCCGCGGCCGCCGCGCTCCCCGGGCCGGCCGGAGCAGAGGCCCCCACGCCGGCCTCCACTGCACCTCGCTGACCTCTCTGAGGCCGGGGAGGGTCGGGCGCGGGCCCTGTCCGCCCCGGGGTCACCGAAGAAGCTACCCAAGTCGCGGTCAGCGACGCTACAGCTGCCGCCGTCACGTGAGCCGAGTCCGGGTAGCCAGGACTTTAACGGAGGGTATATCCCGAGCTCGGTGTATACGCGGTCATCTTATCGCAGCAAGCAGTACCCGACGCTGAGCCAGCGCGACACGCCGCCGCCGCCGCCTCCGCGGGAGTACTGGTCGCCTGGCGGCCAGTACAGCGTACCACAGAGGCGGACAGCGCCGGCGACGGCGCCGGCTCCGCCGCAACAGCAGCCACAGCCCGCCGCCCAGCCATCTCCGATGCACCACCTGAGCGTGGACGAGTTGGATGGAAGCTTCGATGCGGCGCCGGACGACTCGGCGGCGCGGTTCGGTAGTCTGGACCGCCGCCGACATGTGTCGTCGGCCGGGCATCTGACGCTCGAGGCGCGGAGTATGGAGAGGCTAGACGGCGAGGCGGCGCCGCCCCCGCCCGTGCCGCTGGAGGCAGCCGCGCCCCGCTGGCCGCCGCAGCCGCAGCCGCCGAGGTTCACGGACTCGCCGCTGAGCGCGGCAAGTGATGCGCTCAGAGCGGCGCACGCGAGGACTGGCAGTCTGCCAGCGGATTCAGCGGCGTTCCCGCGGCACTTGAGCGTTGCGTCCGTGGCGGATGGTTCGCAGGACGCAGCCGCTGCCGCGCGGAGGAGGAGGGAGAAGGCCTGGTACGAGACTTCGCTAGATTCGCCTGACATAGCGCGGCGCGCGCGGCCTCCACCGCCGGCGGCGGACAATGCGTCAGCCCTGGATGTGTCCGTGACGCCGCTGGTGGCGCCGCCGCGGCCGCACCCGGCGCCGCCCGTATCACAAGTTCCCGTCACGCCGCTAGAGGCGCTTGCGACGCCGCGGCACGGCGGCCGCCCGCCCGCCTCGCCATCGCCGTCGGCTGTCCCGGCCGAGGCGCCGCGAAACCAAACCATCATCCAGCCAGGCACCTTCCAACCATATCGAGAGACCTCGAAACCATTCGAGATGTCAGACTTCTACAAATACAGCACGAAGTACCGGCGACAGAGCCAGGGCAGTAGCGACAGTCCGGGGTCGAGTGTGACGGGGAGGAGCGTCCCGCAGTCTCCGATGAGCCCCGGCCCGTCGCCGGCCGGTGGTCTGCCCGCGCAGCTGGCGCACGGGCCGCCGCACGCGGCGGCTGCCAGACAGGTGCACGGATCGCCACAGATGGGGCTGTATCAGCCCCCAGCGGCGCAGCAGGCATGCCAGCCGGCCCGACCGCCACCGCCACATGCCAGGCACAGGTGAGAGGAGAGCAGGGGGACGGGTGGGAGGAGAGCAGGGGGACGGGTGGGAGGAGAGCCAGGGGGACGGGTGGGAGGAGAGGGAGGAGAGTGGAAAGATGGCTTGTCAAGTAATTGGGAGTAGGTCAATATGGATTGCTGGTGTGATGAGCTTGGTTTGAGACATGTTGAGTTTGACTCAATGGATTGCTGGTGTGATGAGCTTGGTTTAAGACATGTTGAGTTTGACTCAACATCGTAGAGGATGCTAGTGTTAGTGTACGTGGTTAATCGTGCTTATGATTGAGCAAATGTATCAACTGATCATTTTATAGCAATGTCTTGATGCTCCACCCTTTGTTTTTGTGTTGTGCCTGAAGAAAACTGGCATCACCTGACGGGGCTTCGTTATGGTTTCCGCAGGGCCACGCCGCCGGTGGCATCTGGCACGGCGTCTCCCAGTCTGCCGGGCTCTCACAACTCGAGCTTCCAGCTGCCGGCCGACTCCGTGGCCGACGCCTTCCACTCAGAGATGCTGGCCTGGTACGAGGGCGGCCGGCCGGCCGAGGGCGCCGCGCCGCCGCCGCCGCCGCCCCCGCCCCCGCCCACCGGCAGCCAGAGCCGGTCCGCCACTCTGGTCTGACGGGGCCCCACCGCCCCCGCCCCCGCCCCCGCTGTGATAGGGCCCCCAGTGGTCCCACCACCCACCCCGGCCAATTGCTGTACAGACAGGCGTTGTGATACGCATTTTTATGAAGAGTACAAACGTTATTTTACTAATGGGATCATTCGCATGTGAGAAGTATTAGCAGACACGACGTTGTACATATGTGCATTATAAACTGTTGCTCATTT
Source organism: Chirona hameri (assembly GCA_036785665.1). Lineage (NCBI taxonomy): Eukaryota > Metazoa > Arthropoda > Thecostraca > Balanomorpha > Balanidae > Chirona > Chirona hameri. The sequence continues at coordinate 30,613 of JAXIVJ010004189.1, read as the reverse complement.
TCAGGAAATACAATATTTCTGAAATATTCTCGTGTATTATTCGTCATAAAGGATTCCGTAACGGTCGACTTTGAAGTACAAAGGCCATTACGAGCATAGCACTGAGTCTTCAGTTGACGTGTGCTGAACAATCATACAGACAGTATCGACAGAACCATCCACATTATGCTCTGTTCAGTCTCCAAGGCACGTGGAACTCTGGAACAGTGTAACGCCAGACAGGAACCCTGAGTCTACTGTTGTTGAAGGGGCTTCACGACAGACGACAGTGACCACATACCGTCAAATCGCACACTTAGGTTAAAGTGGCGAGCAGATCCCACTTCACACGGCGGACCCGAGGGGAATTGAACCCCGATCACTGTCGCAGAAAACGGTGGTCACAACACTGCGCCATCATGCAGCCCGAGTCGGTCCGTTCAAACCGGTAAACGACTACTCGTCATTCGACTAGTTTGAGCGTCATTCGTAACGCCACGTGCGGCTGCGGTTACTAGCATAGGGAGTGTGTGATGTGAGCTGGGGTTTGACCGATCAAGTGGGTAATGCGTGATAACACACTAACCAAGATGTTCACAAATACCGCGTTCTCCAGTTTCACGAGGTACGAAACCCGTGGGTTTTATGACAGCACCTTGTACATCAAAGTCAGTCACTCGAATCCATATGGCACGAGCCCACAGAACGGCGCGCACAGTACCCCGAGTGGTACCACTCTGCACTTGCGATGGTTGCTCTCCATTGTTCCTATACCATGCATGGCGTTGGGGCACCCCCTCACCCACATTCAACATTCATTCAATGTGACCGCCAATGCGATGCAAAGCCTCCAGTTCTGCGTGATGGTAACTTAAAGCTACATAAGTCCATAACGCGAGTCATTTTCATTTACCCTCAGCTTATGGTTTATAAGATGGCAGAATCGATAAACCTACGCACACTCGAACTCGAAAACAATGCACGATCTACAATCCTCGCATCATTCGTTACAAACACTACAAGCACGATCTAAAACACGTGCATGATCCGTTACAAACGCAACACAAACTCACGCTACTCGCGACACTATGACACATCACACCGACACTATGACACATCATCACATAAGCACATTGTGCGCGATCACAGCCAAGTAGGAAACGTGTCCAGCACCATAGGATCAGTCCGGGATCAGTCCGGGATCAGTCCAGAATCAGTCTAGGATCAGACCGGGATCAGTCCAGAATCAGTCTGGGATCAGTCCAGAATCAGTCTCGAATCAGTCTCGAATCAGTCCCAGAATCAGTCCGGGATCAGTCCAGAATCAGTCCGGGATCAGTCCAGAATCAGTCCGGGATCAGTCCAGAATCAGTCTGGGATCAGTCCAGAATCAGTCCGGGATCAGTCCAGAATCAGTCTCGAATCAGTCCCAGAATCAGTCTGGTATCAATCCAGAATCAGTCTGGGATCAGTCCAGAATCAGTCTGGGATCAGTTCAGCATCAGTCCGGGATCAGTCTGGGATCAGTTCAGCATCAGTCCGTGGCCAGTGTTGACCAACGTCTCCCATCGCGGGAGACCCCGCTGTGCACGAGGCAAGCACACCAGAGGGCAGCTCAGACGGGTCGGGGAGTACTCGGACAGCGTCCCAGACGGCACCGGTGTCTGCGCGTTCACATGACGAGCTGCGAGGTGTGATGTAGGTGGCATCACTAACTAACCACACCGTCAGCAAGCTAGCGTGCTCAGCCACATCAGAGGTCAGCAGCAGGCCAGCCGTACAGCAGTGCCCAACAGTGCCCAACCAGACCAGACCAGCAGCACGGCCAGCTCTTCAGCCGGCCAGCAGAAACTAACCAGCCAGAAGTGTCCAGCGGCATGACCAGCCGCTTAGCTGACCAGCAGTACCCGGCCGGTCAGTCACTAGTCTTCAGTCGGAGCTCACCAGCAGCACTGTCAGCTGGCCAAAGTCTGTCTGCCGCTTAGCCGACCAGCAGTACCCGGCCGGTCAGTCACCAGTCTTCAGTCTTCGGTCGGAGCTCACCAGCAGCACTGTCAGCTGGCCAGAGTCTGTCAGCCGCTTAGCCGACCAGCAGTACCCGGCCACTCAGTCACCAGTCTTCAGTCTTCAGTCGGAGCTCACCAGCAGCACGGTCAGCTGGCCAGTCTGTCAGCCGCTTAGTCGTCCAGCAATACCCAGCCAAGGCGGACCAGCAGCACGATCAGCTGTTCAGCCGACCAGCAGTGTCCAGCCAAGGCGGACCAGCAGCACGGTCAGCTGTTCAGCCGACCAGCAGTGCCCAGCCAAGGCGGACCAGCAGCACGGTCAGCTGTTCAGCCGACCAGCAGAGCCCAGCCAAGGCGGACCAGTAGCACGGTCAGCTGTTCAGCCGACCAGCAGTGTCCAGCCAAGGCGGACCAGCAGCACGGCCAGCTGTTCAGCCGACCAGCAGTGTCCAGCCAAGGCGAACCAGCAGCACGGTCAGCTGTTCAGCCGACCAGCAGTGCCCAGCCAAGGCGGACCAGCAGCACGGTCAGATGTTCAGCCGACCGGCAGTGTCCAGCCAAGGCGGACCAGCAGCACGGTCAGCTGTTCAGCCGACCAGCAGCACGGTCAGCTGTTCAGCCGACCAGCAGCACGGTCAGCTGTTCAGCCGACCAGCAGTGTCCAGCCAAGGCGGACCAGCAGCACGGTCAGCTGTTCAGCCGACCAGCAGTGTCCAGCCCGAGCTGAGCAGCAGTGCCACCAGCAGCAGACTGACGGAGGAGGTGACAGAGCCGGCCGCGCCGCACCACGAGCCCAGGAACATGCCGGTCACATTGTGGTACAGCTCGGCAGCCTCTGCTTCACAGCGCGCCAGATGTCCACTGCGCTCCAGACACTGACACTGGCGCCGTAACGGCCTGCGAACAGAGGGAAGGAGTGTGAAGAAGTGGCTGTAGCAAGACAGGGATGGTCTGTACCGAGACAGGGATGGTCTGTATCGAGACAGGGATGGTCTGTACCGAGACAGGGATGGTCTGTATCGAGTCAGGGATGGTCTGTACCGAGACAGGGATGGTCTGTATCGAGACAGGGATGGTCTGTAGCGAGACAGGGATGGTCTGTATCGAGACGAGGGTGGTCTGTACTCTTTACCGAGACAGGGATGGTCTGTACCGAGACAGGGATGGTCTGTACCGAGACAGGGATGGTCTGTAGCGAGACAGGGATGGTCTGTACCGAGACAGGGATGGTCTGTACCGAGACAGGGATTGTCTGTACCGAGACAGGGATGGTCTGTACCGAGACAGGGATGGTCTGTAGCGAGACAGGGATGGTCTGTACCGAGACAGGGATGGTCTGTACCGAGACAGGGATGGTCTGTACCGAGACAGGGATGGTCTGTATCGAGACAGGGATGGTCTGTACCGAGACAGGGATGGTCTGTACCGAGACAGTGATGGTCTGTACCGAGACAGGGATGGTCTGTACCGAGACAGGAATGGTCTGTACCGTGACAGGGATGGTCTGTAGCGAGACAGGGATGGTCTGTACCGAGACAGGGATGGTCTGTACCGAGACAGGGATGGTCTGTACCGAGACAGGGATGGTCTATATCGAGACGAGGGTGGTCTGTACTCTTTACCGAGACAGGGATGGTCTGTACCGAGACAGGGATGGTCTGTACCGAGACAGGGATGGTCTGTATCGAGACAGGGATGGTCTGTACCAAGACAGGGATGGTCTGTACCGAGACGAGGGTGGTCTGTACTCTTTACCGAGACAGGGATGGTCTGTGCCGAGACGAGGGTGGTCTGTACTCTTTACCGAGACAGGTATGGTCTGTACCGAGACATGGATGGTCTGTACCGAGACAGGGATGGTCTGTACCGAGACAGGGATGGTCTGTACCGAGACAGGGATGGTCTGTAGCGAGACAGGGATAGTCTGTAGCGAGACAGGGATGGTCTGTAGCGAGACAGGGATGGTCTGTACCGAGATAGGGATGGTCTGTACCGAGACAGGGATGGTCTGTAGCGAGACAGGGGTGGTCTGTACCGAGACGAGGGTGGTCTGTACTCTTTACCGAGACAGGTATGGTCTGTACCGAGACATGGATGGTCTGTACCGAGACAGTGATGGTCTGTACCGAGACAGGGATGGTCTGTACGAAGACAGGGATGGTCTGTACCGAGACAGTGATGGTCTGTACCGAGACAGTGATGGTCTGTATCAAGACAGGGATGGTCTGTACCGAGACAGGGATGGTCTGTAGCGAGACAGGGATGTTCTGTATCGAGACAGGTATGGTCTGTATCAAGACAGGGATGGTCTGTACCGAGACAGGGATGGTCTGTACCGAGACAGGGATGGTCTGTACCGAGACAGGTATGGTCTGTACCGAGACAGGGATGGTCTGTACCGAGACAGGGATGGTCTGTACCGAGACAGGGATGGTCTGTACCGAGACAGGTATGGTCTGTACCGAGACAGGGATGGTCTGTACCGAGACAGGGATGGTCTGTACCGAGACAGGGATGGTCTGTATCGAGACAGGGATGGTCTGTACCGAGACAGGGATGGTCTGTACCGAGACAGGGATGGTCTGTAGCGAGACAGGGATGGTCTGTACCGAGACAGGGATGGTCTGTACCGAGACAGGGATGGTCTGTATCGAGACAGGGATGGTCTGTACCGAGACAGGGATGGTCTGTACCGAGACAGTGATGGTCTGTACCGAGACAGGGATGGTCTGTACCGAGACAGGGATGGTCTGTACCGAGACAGGGATGGTCTGTACCGAGACAGGGATGGTCTGTAGCGAGACAGGGATGGTCTGTACCGAGACAGGGATGGTCTGTACCGAGACAGGGATGGTCTGTACCGAGACAGGGATGGTCTGTATCGAGACGAGGGTGGTCTGTACTCTTTACCGAGACAGGGATGGTCTGTACCGAGACAGGGATGGTCTGTACCGAGACAGGGATGGTCTGTATCGAGACAGGGATGGTCTGTACCAAGACAGGGATGGTCTGTACCGAGACGAGGGTGGTCTGTACTCTTTACCGAGACAGGGATGGTCTGTACCGAGACGAGGGTGGTCTGTACTCTTTACCGAGACAGGTATGGTCTGTACCGAGACATGGATGGTCTGTACCGAGACAGGGATGGTCTGTACCGAGACAGGGATGGTCTGTACCGAGACAGGGATGGTCTGTACCGAGACAGGGATGGTCTGTAGCGAGACAGGGATGGTCTGTAGCGAGACAGGGATGGTCTGTACCGAGATAGGGATGGTCTGTACCGAGACAGGGATGGTCTGTAGCGAGACAGGGGTGGTCTGTACCGAGACGAGGGTGGTCTGTACTCTTTACCGAGACAGGTATGGTCTGTACCGAGACATGGATGGTCTGTACCGAGACAGTGATGGTCTGTACCGAGACAGGGATGGTCTGTACGAAGACAGGGATGGTCTGTACCGAGACAGTGATGGTCTGTACCGAGACAGGGATGGTCTGTACCGAGACAGGGATGGTCTGTACCGAGACAGGGATGGTCTGTACCGAGACGGGGATGGTCTGTACCGAGACAGGGATGGTCTTTAGCGAGACAGGGATGGTCTGTACCGAGACGGGGATGGTCTGTAGCGAGACAGGGATGGTCTGTACCGAGACAGGGATGGTCTGTACCGAGACAGTGATGGTCTGTATCAAGACAGGGATGGTCTGTACCGAGACAGTGATGGTCTGTATCAAGACAGGGATGGTCTGTACCGAGACAGTGATGGTCTGTAGCGAGACAGGGATGGTCTGTATCGAGACAGGGATGGTCTGTATCGAGACAGGGATGGTCTGTACCGAGACAGGGGTGGTCTGTACCGAGACAGGGATGGTCTGTACCGAGACAGGGATGGTCTGTACCGAGACAGGTATGGTCTGTACCGAGACAGGGATGGTCTGTACCGAGACAGGGATGGTCTGTACCGAGACAGGGATGGTCTGTACCGAGACAGGGATGGTCTGTACCGAGACAGGGATGGTCTGTACCGAGACGGGGATGGTCTGTACCGAGACAGGGATGGTCTGTAGCGAGACAGGGATGGTCTGTACCGAGACGGGGATGGTCTGTAGCGAGACAGGGATGGTCTGTACCGAGACAGGGATGGTCTGTACCGAGACAGTGATGGTCTGTATCAAGACAGGGATGGTCTGTACCGAGACAGGGATGGTCTGTACCGAGACAGGGATGGTCTGTAGCGAGACAGGGATGGTCTGTATCGAGACAGGTATGGTCTGTATCAAGACAGGGATGGTCTGTACCGAGACAGGGATGGTCTGTACCGAGACAGGGATGGTCTGTACCGAGACATGTATGGTCTGTACCAAGACAGGGATGGTCTGTACCGAGACAGGGATGGTCTGTACCGAGACAGGGATGGTCTGTACCGAGACAGGTATGGTCTGTACCGAGACAGGGATGGTCTGTAGCGAGACAGGGATGGTCTGTACTGAGACAGGGATGGTCTGTACCGAGACAGGGATGGTCTGTACCGAGACAGGGATGGTCTGTACCGAGACAGGGATGGTCTGTAGCGAGACAGGGATGGTCTGTACCGAGACAGGGATGGTCTGTATCGAGACAGGGATGGTCTGTACGAAGACAGGGATGGTCTGTACCGAGACAGGGATGGTCTGTAGCGAGACAGGGATGGTCTGTATCGAGACAGGGATGGTCTGTAGCGAGACAGGGATGGTCTGTATCGAGGCAGTGATGGTCTGTACCGAGACAGGGATGGTCTGTATCGAGACAGGGATGGTCTGTACGAAGACAGGGATGGTCTGTACCGAGACAGGGATGGTCTGTACCGAGACAGGGATGGTCTGTAGTGAGGCAGGGATGGTCTGTACCGAGACAGGGATGGTCTGTACCGAGACAGGGATAGTCTGTACCGAGATAGGGATGGTCTGTACCGAGATAGGGATGGTCTGTATCGAGACAGTGATGGTCTGTACCGAGACAGGGATGGTCTGTATCGAGACAGGTATGGTCTGTACCGAGACAGGGATGGTCTGTACCGAGACAGGGATGGTCTGTATCGAGACAGGGATGGTCTGTACCGAGACAGGGATGGTCTGTACGAAGACAGGGATGGTCTGTAGCGAGACAGGGATGGTCTGTACCGAGACAGGGATGGTCTGTACCGAGACAGGGATGGTCTGTACCGAGACAGGGATGGTCTGTACCGAGACAGTGATGGTCTGTATCGAGACAGGGATGGTCTGTACCGAGACAGGGATGGTCTGTACGAAGACAGGGATGGTCTGTACCGAGGCAGGGATGGTCTGTACCAAGACAGGGATGGTCTGTATCGAGACAGGGATGGTCTGTACCGAGACAGGGGTGGTCTTTAGCGAGACAGGGATGGTCTGTACCGAGACAGGGATAGTCTGTATCGAGACAGGGATGGTCTGTAGCGAGACAGGGATGGTCTGTATCGAGACAGGGATGGTCTGTACCGAGACAGGGATGGTCTGTAGCGAGACAGGGGTGGTCTGTACCGAGACAGGGATGGTCTGTACCGAGACAGGGATGGTCTGTATCGAGACAGGGATGGTCTGTAGCGAGACAGGGGTGGTCTGTACGAAGACAGGGATGGTCTGTACCGAGACAGGGGTGGTCTGTACCGAGACGGGGATGGTCTGTACGAAGACAGGGATGGTCTGTATCGAGACAGGGATGGTCTGTATCGAGACAGGGATGGTCTGTACCGAGATAGGGATGGTCTGTACCGAGACAGTGATGGTCTGTACCGAGACAGGGATGGTCTGTATCGAGACAGGGATGGTCTGTACCGAGACAGGGATGGTCTGTATCGAGACAGGGATGGTCCGAGACAGGGATGGTCTGTACCGAGACAGTGATGGTCTGTACCGAGACAGGGATGGTCTGTACCGAGACAGGGATGGTCTGTATCGAGACAGGGATGGTCTGTACCAAGACAGGGATGGTCTGTACCGAGACAGGGATGGTCTGTATCGAGACAGGGATGGTCTGTAGCGAGACAGGGGTGGTCTGTACGAAGACAGGGATGGTCTGTACCGAGACAGGGATGGTCTGTACCAAGACGGGGATGGTCCGAGACAGGGATGGTCTGTACCGAGACAAGGAGTGTGTGTACCATTTGCAGAATTGTATTTTAATTCATCATGTTATGAAGACATACGTTTACTGTACATGACCTTTGTTTTGTCAATCAACCTGCATGTCTGACACAGTCCACAGAATTCCGGCAGGCATACTGGCTGTCATTACCCGTAATGGACGCTAACTTTCGCCTCCTGGAACGGTAATGTCCACACTCGGTACAAACGCAAACGGCTGCGAATCCAACCAAGTGCGGTGAAGCACAGAACTGGGCGGGGAAGGCGGTCACAGTCAACAGGGTCTGCACAGAAGACCGTGTGGACGGGCCAGCAAACATCGCAGGTACTGCGCCGCCAATGCAGTCAATGCAGTCAATGCAGTCACTCCATTGGTCTATACAGTACGCGGGCTGGCGGTCAGTGGGCTCAAAGAGACGCCGTTCAGCGTCACGTCAGAAAACGGAGCAGGCGAACGGAAGATAATTAATGGACTTCGATCATTGATGGCAATCAATTTGACGTGCTGCCAACGTGAAAAATGAATGTTTACGGACTGTTGCCGCTTTCGTAACGTGTGCATCTGCCCACTGGCCCAAACATAGCGATTTTGGAGATGACAGTATAACGTCGGAAAAAGATGTTTGTGCTCTTTGAGATTTTTATGATTTTTATGTTTGTTATTAGTCTAATGTTTATATTAATGTCAATTATGCGATGCCACAGCAGAAACCTATGTCTCACGTTTTAACCAAAAGAACATTTTGGTAATGCTATTCTCGAAGGTAGAAATAAAGCTACAATATATTACACCCTTGGGACTTCTTCAGTGGTACGGATGTGATTAAATAACCGAAGGAACCCCACGGATGGGATACCTAAAATTGATTGGTTTGATTTATAGCACGAGCGAAAGCCGAAAGGATATAAACGTTTCAATAATTTACATCATGCTCAAGGCAGTGTTCGAAGCTATTCATGTGTATTTCCGTCCTTAAAGGGAGATAATCACCTTTTGATTTTGTTAGCAACAATTTATTTGGCTACCGTTATGGTATTAAAATGTTATCTAAATTTAAGAATGAAATACAATTATTCCCTAATTCAAAGTTGGAAGTTTGGGAAAATTAATGATTGGTATTTTCCCTCCAGTGTTGGAAATTGCAATATCTGGCGCTTTTCAATCTATCTGTTCAACGTTGTTGAATGGGCACTTGTAAACAAATCGCCGCCACTAAATAGGTCGCCGTAGTTTAGCTTGGCACCGGCCGGCCGGCGCCAAGCTAAACTGCCGATGTCGATTCACTTTTGTTTAATGATTGTTGATTGTTTATAATTTTTGGCACATATTCGCAAAAGATAGAGTGCAGGAAACATATTGCATACCTTCATGATAAATAACAATGCGTAGGGAGGCTAATTTGCTGAATTTGTTACCAAGGGCGGCGCCACCTTCCGAAAGTTGGGGGACAGGACGGGGGGGGACGGAGGCATTCTGAAGTCGATTCTTTCCATGCAACGCCCATAGGCGTAATGTTAAAATCCGAAAATGTTGGGGAGACACGTCCCCCCCCCCCCCCCGGTGGCGCCGCCCCTGTTCGTTACCGAGTACTTGCTGAGTACCGACCGATATAAGCGTGAATCGCCTATCGGTAGGAAACTGCCTATATCTTTCGGTAGGAATGTTTATATGCAAAATGTGATGAATTTGCATCATATTTTGGCCTCGTCTATCGATTCCAGGTGCTAACTCCATTTGTGTGGGAAAAGGTGATTATCTCCCTTTAATCATTGGGAATTGTGTTTGTTTGAATATATCCATCCATCCATTGTATTGACGTCACGCAATCCATCCACCCATCCACCCATCCACCCATCCACCCATCCACCCATCCACCCATCCACCCATCCACCCATCCACCCATCCACCCATCCACCCATCCACCCATCCACCCATCCACCCATCCACCCATCCACCCATCCACCCATCCACCCATCCACCCATCCACCCATCCACCCATCCACCCATCCACCCATCCACCCATCCACCCATCCACCCATCCACCCATCCACCCATCCACCCATCCACCCATCCACCCATCCACCCATCCACCCATCCACCCATCCACCCATCCACCCATCCACCCATCCACCCATCCACCCATCCACCCATCCACCCATCCACCCATCCACCCATCCACCCATCCACCCATCCACCCATCCACCCATCCACCCATCCACCCATCCACCCATCCACCCATCCACCCATCCACCCATCCACCCATCCACCCATCCACCCATCCACCCATCCACCCATCCACCCATCCACCCATCCACCCATCCACCCATCCACCCATCCACCCATCCACCCATCCACCCATCCACCCATCCACCCATCCACCCATCCACCCATCCACCCATCCACCCATCCACCCATCCACCCATCCACCCATCCACCCATCCACCCATCCACCCATCCACCCATCCACCCATCCACCCATCCACCCATCCACCCATCCACCCATCCACCCATCCACCCATCCACCCATCCACCCATCCACCCATCCACCCATCCACCCATCCACCCATCCACCCATCCACCCATCCACCCATCCACCCATCCACCCATCCACCCATCCACCCATCCACCCATCCACCCATCCACCCATCCACCCATCCACCCATCCACCCATCCACCCATCCACCCATCCACCCATCCACCCATCCACCCATCCACCCATCCACCCACCCACAAGGCACAGATGGCTAAGAAGCATATCAGAGAACAGTCAGAATAGTCAGAAATCTTGCATCAGCCCCATGTAACATCGTATTAAAAATAAACGATCGAACGGGCTGTTGAAAGCTGTTCCGTTGTGCAACGAAATACAACAGCGCAGTAGTCTAGGTGGCATGAGATGAGAGGTAAACGTTGGTAGAAAGCACAGGGACAGGGCCCAATGTGATTATACGGGGCATTCTAAGCACAACAGCAGTTTATAGTGTCAAGTAATGCTTACAAAGTGAAGTAATTTGTTCTGGTATAAAGCAATCTGCCTGTAGCGTGTGCCGCTCATCCTAGACTCGGTTTTTCGACAATGCATGTGCTAAGCCACATCTAAGCTCCGATATTTTTTACACCAATTCGCTTGAAATGTAATATGATAGCGGGAAAGGATGTTACCATATAACCACTTCCTTATGTCATCTTACAAGTGATGATCAGCAGCCTAAGTCACTTACGAGCATATTTCCTCCTGGTGTTTCTCCATTCGGAGCACCTGGGGCCACAGGTTATCTGGCAATGAGTCGTCGGCACACTCCTCTGCCGCCGCCAGCGCCTGTTTGTAGCAGCTGATTGACGACACCAGCACTGTAACACACACAGACCAGTCAGTCGACGCTGTAGCACAGACCAGCCAACACTGATACACAGGCCAGCCAACACTGATACACAGACCAGCCAACACTGATACACAGACCAGCCAATACTGATACACAGGCCAGCCAACACTGATACACAGGCCAGCCAACACTGATACACAGACCAGCCAACACTGATACACAGGCCAGCCAACACTGATACCCAGACCAGCCAATACTAATACACAGACCAGCCAACACTGATACACAGACCAGCCAATACTGATACACAGACCAGCCAATACTGATACACAGACCAGCCAACACTGATACACAGACCAGCCAACACTGATACACAGACCAGCCAACACTGATAAACACACAGACCAGCCAACACTGAAACACAGACCAGCCAACACTGATACACATACCAGCCAACACTGATACACAGACCAGCCAACACTGATACACAGACCAGCCAACACTGATAAACACACAGACCAGCCAACACTGATACACAGACCAGTCAGTCAACGCTGTAACACAGACCAGCCAACACTGATACACAGACCAGCCAACACTGATACACAGGCCAGCCAACACTGATACACACAGACCAGCCAGCCGACGCTGTAACACAGACCAGCCAACACTGATACACAGGCCAGCCAACACTGATACACAGACCAGCCAACACTGATACACACACACACAGACCAGTCAGTCGACGCTGTAACACAGACCAGCCAACACTGATACACAGACCAGCCAACACTGACACACAGACTACACAGGCCAGTCAGTAGTAGCTGCCCTGGACGAATGACCGCCGCGAAAGGACGGACTACAGGGCCTATTTGAACATGTTAACTGGGGGGGGGGGGACAAATGCCCCCAGTGAGCCGTTTTGCCTCTCTCCTCCCCCCCCCCCCCCCCCCCCAGTCACGACATTTTGCCCACCCTGATTTCAGTAATTTTATGTCATTTTTCGCTTGATAGTATTAAATTAAAATAAAATATACTTACCTGGTGATAAATTGAGAAAACAATTCTAAATTCCATGATATTCATAAGTTTTAGTATTTCCCAGCCAAAATGAGTATCTTTAAATTATTTCCGAAATAGCATTAATTTCAATAGGTACCCTTTAAACAGTTGCTCATTACCCGCGACTTACTGGGGTGGGGGGGGGCTATTTTTTGCCCCACCCCTCCCGTTATTTTGCGATATCTCCTAAACCTAAACTAGTATCGTACCCAAACATTCAGTACCTTCTCTCACATCAATTCCACACATGTTGGCCAAAGGAAAAAGAGGAGGTTATGATAGGTCAACTGGGAATGACGTCAGAGTGACGTCATGTTTTTCGTTTTTTTTCGTTGAAAAATAAAAGTTTGCGGAAAACACTGTCAAAGGTACAATTGTTAAGAAACATTCAATTGTCGCACATAAAATGACTAATAATAGACTCGACTATCAAACTGCTATCTCGGATATTCGAGTTTTATTAAATTTCAAATTTTGAGAAATCCAAATACATTTTTTTACATAAAAAAAATAAGTTGTCCAAAAACCGGAATATATGTAATCGAGACGTGTTCGGTGAATATGTGTACCAAATTTGAAGTCTATATCTTCAAAAATGACTGACTTATGAGCTTTCAATGATAAAAAAAAATACCACCTCTCACAGCATTACCACGCATAAAAATGAGTTTCCGTTTTTCCTTTTTACTTCTATTTCTATGGAACAAACAATGTTCTAAGGTCATTGTTCGCGTTCTAGACGAAAAACAAACTAATAAACATGTGTTACAACGCCTAATGACCGTAATCTGCAGTTTGACCTCGTGACCTCGGATGACCTTGACCTGACTTAAGGTCATAAACAGCTTAGAATGGTATTTAGAAGTGTCAAACACACGAATCATACCGATTTATCGATTGCTTATGCGTTTAATATCGCAATTTTGCGCGACAATTATATCCATCGAGACCACATGACACGGTCAAACATCTTGTCTTTGCCGTGACCTGTGACGTCATCGGTGACCACGAGGTCAACAATATTAGGTTGTATTCGATACATTTTCCAGGGCTATCGAATGCCGTTTGAATTTTCCAAATCGGTCCAGTAGTTCCGGAGATCCGAGGAGGGGGAATGCCCCCGCCCCCGTAAGTCGCGTTATGAAAAGTACCCCAGTAACTCGCGGGTTAACGGCAGAGTAGGGAGATTGGGGGATTTTTGGACCAGGAACGTCGCCACAAAATTTAGAGTGGTGTGGGGTGCCCCCCCCCCCCCCCCCCACACACACACACACTCCCATCATGTTAATATTTAAATCCTGCTAATCTTGGGGTCCGGAGGGATCTTCGGGAGGCCGGCCCCCTGGCCCCTCGGGTGGCGACGCCCATGGTTGGGATAGGGGAGATATTTCAATAATGTTCCTTCCGTGGAGTATATAAGGGAAGAATCTGAATATGAGCGGCCCGGCCCGGCCCGACCCGTGGCGACGCTTTTGAGAAGCTCATAGCTCTGCAACCGCACGTCCAATTGACAAGCGGGCTTCTTTGCCGAGGAGCCCCATCCACCCTACCCTGTTTGAAACCAGTGCCGACTCAGCGAGTAACTACCACTGCGCGTGCCGCGTGCCGCGTGCCGCGTGAGGGGTGTAGAAAGGTGTTTTGTCGCAAAAGCTCCGCAACGGCTTGACCGATTGTGTGCAAATTTGGTGTGTGGTTATGGATCTCTCAGCCGCCACTTTCCAACAAGTCAGCAAGTCAGGGGTGCAAGTCAGCCTCTGCACGTGCGCACGTACGTGTAACGCTGGTTACATTTCTTTGTGCTGGAACTACGGCTAAATTTTCCACCTGAGAGCACCTGAGCCCGGGCGGGCCCGGCCACGTTAGCACGAGTACCGTCGGCCATGTTTCAGAAAGCGAAATCACTAGCCGGCCAGCCCCGCCGCCCAACAGTAGAGTAAACACGCCAGCGGGGCATTTTTACACACGCCACTTCGCACCGCTTCACCTCTTAACACCACTGCCGGAAAAGCCAGTGCCCGGCGGTCGGGACTGCGGGGCGATGGCCTCTGAACTCTCGGAATGCCGGCCAGCTGAATACGGTGACAGCCCGCGAGCAGTCGGGAGGGACAGAGCCAGTCGCACCGTCTGGGGGGCCAGGGGCGGTCGCGCCGTCAGGAGGGCCAGGAGCAGTCGCGCCATCAGGAGGGCCAGGAGCAGTCGCACCATCAGGAGGGCCAGGAGAGTCGCACCGTCAGGAGGGCCAGGAGCAGTCGCACCGTCAGGAGGGCCAGAGGCGGTCGCGCCGTCAGGAGGGACAGGAGCAGTCGCACCGTCAGGAGGGTCAAGAACAGTCGCACCGTCAGGAGGGCCAAGAGCAGTCGCGCCGTCAGGAGGGCCAGGAGCAGTCGCGCAGTCAGGAGGGACAGGAGCAGTCGCACTGTCAGGAGGGTCAGGAGAGTCGCACCGTCAGGAGGGCCAGGAGCAGTCGCGCCGTCAGGAGGGCCAGGAGCAGTCGCGCCGTCAGGAGGGCCAGGAGCAGTCTAGCCATCAGGAGGGCCAGGAGCAGTCGCGCCGTCAGGAGGGCCAGGAGCAGTCGCGCCGTCAGGAGGGCCAGGAGCAGTCGCGCCGTCAGGAGGGTCAGGAGCAGTCGCGCCATCAGGAGGACCAGGAGCAGTCGCGCCATCAGGAGGGCCAGGAGAGTCGCACCGTCAGGAGGGCCAGGACAACATGGCCGGGAGGATCCACAAAGGAAGTGGTGCTGGAAATGCGCGCCGGGGAGATGGGCCTGGCTCGTTAGGAGTTCAGTGGTGTCCGCCCATTTAAACTGATGGAGCGGACGAGTGACTGAGTGAACGTGGAAACAGACGATTCGGAGCGGCGACTATCAACGTATCATCCGGGTTGCGCCTATCATCTGTCACAGTAAGGCCGCTGCTCATTTCCCCGCCCGCACAATATCCAAATATCCACGGTCTGTCACCCTGCGTCGTACCCTACGGTCGTGTGCTCCAATAGGCGATCTGAGGCAGTGAGGGATCTCGGGCGGGAGGGACGGAACGGGGCAGCCGGGATCTAATGACCAGGGAAGGGATCTTTACCATGAGGAGGGGAGGGGTGAAGTGTGGATTTTGAGGAGGGGTGGGGACGAGGGTGTTATGGACTGGTTGATGGTGTGACGGACCAGCGGAGGGGCGGGGAAAATATGTGTCACGGGAGGGATGTAAAGACTATTGCGGCGCGTGACTTAGCTATAAATATGACATGTAACCGCACAGGTGGGGGTATAATAAAGATGAAAGATCGCAGAGAAGGAGGATATTATGAACTGAACGGAGTGATGATCGAGAAGCCGCGAGGCGGGATGGATTTCGGACGGATCTGACGTACCGGAGGCGCCGGCTCAATGGAACGTATTCCGCTTCACGTAAATTAAAGGGAGTGTGCCTACTGTTTTGGAATGTCAAAAATATTTTTCATACGGTAAGTAGCTGTTGGTTTGATTGTTGTATATGATGAAATTCACATCTGGAGCCCCTTTAGTTGAATTTTCACTTATATTGTTTTTTGTTTATTTTTGTTTCGATAGCTATAAAGCGATCGCCACTATGGTGATGTTATGTAAAACGGCGCACATAAGACAATACAATTACGGTCACATCATGCAAGATAGAAAGACCCGTTTTGCACAGCACGTTCTTGCCACTGTGAACTTTATTATGTGCAAGTTTGGTAGCTCTAAATTGATATCTTCTTCAAAAAATGGCCATCGGCCATCATCGAAATGGCCATCATCGGAAAACATGATGGCCGTCCAGTTTCTGTTTGGCTGCTGCTATCAGCGTGCACGAGCTGCTTTGTTGAATTGCTATTGGCCGGCGCTAACAATATGCTAGCAGTTTAATCGATAGTTGCAGTGCTTCTAGTAGCGGAAGCCCTCTGGAGTCTACCCGATAACTGTTTGCTCCCAAGCAAATTCCTGGAGTCTTTGAATATCTCAGCAACTAGGCTGAATCTGGAGAAATTAAGTATTGGTTCAATTCAGAAAATTGTGTTCTATAGACCAGTGTCAATAACTCCAACTAAGCGATGTGAGTAGGCACACTCCCTTTAACGCTGCCTCATTATTCCTGGCGCACCATATCATAAATATTCATCCGCATGCATTGCAAATTAAGTCAAAGTTTTAGGTAAATCTTGGCTTTAATTATGTTCGTTGAATGTACACGAACCGATTGTCAAGCTTATTTGTCAGTCAACACGTTTGATTTGAGAGTAGCTGCTAGCAGGCTATTGGCATGTTCAAAGTTTACTGTATATGATAGTAAGCCGTGCTAAAAACCTATACCAGCATTTAAATCATAAACTTAACTGCAACTGAACTTTTGTGAAGAGATATATCATTTTATCCAATTATCTTGCACTTAAATAAATTGCTCACGGTGATCTATTGACACCGGTTTCGCTGAAAGTATAGTGTTATTTAAATATGGCAGGGCGTTGACATCCCAGCAATGGCTGCTGTGATGTGACGCGTCTCCGTACCCGGCCCGCCGAGCCCAGGCACGTAGGGAATAACCCGCTCACGGCGGCGGCGAAAGCGGCGGCGAAGGGTCCAGCGGCTAATTGACACCAGCTGGTATTGCGCGGCGGACGGAGGGGAGGGGAGCCGGGCCGGGCGCCTAAACACTGTGTGACACGGACGAAGAAGTTGTAGGTATGTTTCGAAGAGTTAAAGTTACAGATGTTTTCAGTTACGGGGAATTATACGCGGAATTGTTGAAAATGGATATAGATATGACGGGCCAGCCAATGGCCCTAACATGAGTTTACCTGGGATAACACTAGCGACGTACATACATACACACCCACGCACGCACGCACGCACGCACGCACGCACGCACGCACACGCACACGCACACGCACACGCACACGCACACGCACACGCACACGCACACGCACACGCACACGCACACGCACACGCACACGCACACGCACACGCACACGCACACGCACACGCACACGCACACGCACACGCACACGCACACGCACACGCACACGCACACGCACACGCACACGCACACGCACACGCACACGCACACACACACACACACACACACACACACACACACACACACACACACACACACACACACACACACACACACACACACACACACACACACACACACACACACACACACACACACACACACACACACGCGCGCGCGCGCGCGCGCGCATCGAACAGGTATGCGTATGCATACCGGTGGGCACAAGTATGTCTATGCACGCATGAAGGCGTATGACGCACACCCGTGCATGCATACAAACATACACTCGCATGCGCATATACTCACGAGTATACATGCAGGTGGACGTGTGATTTCCAAAGTCGAAACCCGCTGACGTCGAACATCCGAGAGAGATCGGAGAATCAAGGAATGACAAGCTTCGATGAGGAAGATTTAATCCTAGCCGGGAAACGAGGTTGGTATGCGCTACACCCCTGTGTGTATTTTGACTCTGCTGATAACGGTTGGTTCGCTGACGGGTTTGGGTAATCATCTAACGAGGGAGGTATGCGGGATATTAATGTCGGGCGCCCAGGAGGGACAAAGTAAGTTGTTTTGATAGTGGAATCGTTCCCGAGCCATGACGTTTAACCAGGAACTAACGTCGTAAGACGCCAGATGCTGTGGTGGCCAGTGGGGCTATCGAGCGGGTGAGTCGGGCGATGCAGTGCCGCTGAGGTGCGTTGGGCGAGGGATTGTGCCGCCGGAGTGAGGTGGTTTGGGCGAGGGATTGTGCCGCCGGAGTGGAGGTCGGTGGTTGAGATGTGGGAAGCTGGTGATGAGTGGGTGAGGGGATGTCGCCCAAGAGGAGAAGATCAATGTCCATCGAGGGGGACCGGTGATGTACGCCGAACGAGCAGGCCATGACGCTTTGTATCGCAACGTGCAGCTCTTGTTCTCCCCACTTTCGGACGAAATGATAGGTTTTAGGTCCATCGAGGAGCTACCCAGGTGGTGCCGGCCAACCGGGTGGCGCTAACTCGAACGAGATCGCGACGTGCGGAGATGTTAGGATCAGTGGCGGCGCGGTGAGGGGTGATTGCCTCCGTGCGACTAAATAAGTCCATCGCGCTTGACCAGGCGATTGTAATAAGACGACACGCGCAAGCGGCCGCAATTTAGCCAAGTAGCTCTGAGCCGCGCGACCTCGGAGTTTTATTAGGCTGAGGGGCAGGTTGAGAGGTGATTAGTGGGGCCAGGAAGGGCCGAGAGCGGGTGAGCTGAGCGAAGTTAAGTCCATCGAGGAGGGCTTGCGAGGTATGCCGGATAACAGATCTTATGTTGTTTGTGCCGCAATATGCCACACTTGTCTTCCCGACCCTCGGATAAAATGTCAGCCTACACCTATTCCAATACTCGAACAGCAACAGCCCGGACTGCGGAGCGAGCGGCGAAGGCGCGAGGTATATATGTGTAGGCTGATTGCGCCGAAGGCGCAAGGACCGGTAAGTGTCACTTAAGGGGAAATCATTTTGGTGGTAAAAAATCAAGAGTATGCACACCGTATAGAACATCAAAATGCATATGCATTTGCAATATCAAATGCAAATGCATCATGGTGTGCATACTGTTGATTTTTTACCACCAAAATGCTTTCCCCTTAAGTGACACTTACCGGTGCTTGCGCCTTCGGCGCAATCAGCCTACACCTATTCCAATACTCGAACAGCAACAGCCCGGACTGCGGAGCGAGCGGCGAAGGCGCGAGGTATATATGTGTAGGCTGATTGCGCCGAAGGCGCAAGGACCGGTAAGTGTCACTTAAGGGGAAATCATTTTGGTGGTAAAAAATCAAGAGTATGCACACCGTATAGAACATCAAAATGCATATGCATTTGCAATATCAAATGCAAATGCATCATGGTGTGCATACTGTTGATTTTTTACCACCAAAATGCTTTCCCCTTAAGTGACACTTACCGGTCCTTGCGCCTTCGGCGCAATCAGCCTACACATATTCCAATACTCGAACAGCAACAGCCCGGACTGCGGAGCGAGCGGCGAAGGCGCGAGGTATATATGTGTAGGCTGATTGCGCCGAAGGCGCAAGGACCGGTAAGTGTCACTTAAGGGGAAATCATTTGGTGGTAAAAAATCAAGAGTATGCACACCGTATAGAACATCGAAAATCGATCCCTATCGTGCTTTTTAATCCTTGCAGGACTTTGCTTTGCCTGGGCTAGCTGGATCCAGGAGTCAACCCTGTCGCCAAGAACCTCCTGGCGGAAGAGGAGGATAACACCCTTTGAGGATCAGGCACTTTAGGGTCAGGTGACTTACCGTCCCTTGCCTTGCCGGGACACGTGCCGGTCTTATGTCCATCTTATGTCCATTGCATGATGGTCTTATGTCCATCATGTAATTCCCCACGTCGTACCGGGCGACCGGGGAATGATGTCGCGGAAGGCACCATGACGTGCGGAAGGGTTAGGATCAGAGGCGACGTGGCGAGGGGTAAAGGCCGCCGCGTGACTGAACAGGTCCATCGCGCTAGCCAGGTGGTTGCAATAAGTCAGCAAGCGAATGCAGCTGCAACTTAGCCAAGTAGCTCTGAGCAGTGCCCCTTATGTCCATCTTATGTCCATTACATGATGGTCTTATGTCCATCATGTAATTCCCCACGTCGTACCGGGCGACCGGGGAATGATGTCGCGGAAGGCACCATGACGTGCGGAAGGGTTAGGATCAGAGGCGACGTGGCGAGGGGTAAAGGCCGCCGCGTGACTGAACAGGTCCATCGCGCTAGCCAGGTGGTTGCAATAAGTCAGCAAGCGAATGCAGCTGCAACTTAGCCAAGTAGCTCTGAGCAGTGCGACCGCGGAATTTTAATAGGTTGTGGAAACGGGTTAAGAAGAAGCGATTAAGCGGCGCAGTAAGACGAGATGTTCTGGAGTAAAAGAGCGGAGCCGCGGACCATGGAGGGGTTAGCGGCGTCCGAAACTAATCACATGGCGGGACGGCAATGGAGGATATTATCGAGAGGATTAGAGGAAAAAGCGGGGAACCCCACCCGGTCAAGGTCTCTCACCCGTAATTAATAGCACCACTGGAGGGCAGTAGACGGAAGAGGGAGATACCGGGGCGTCAACCCGTGCATTTGGATTAGTGTTTGAAAGGAGGATAAATGGGAGCGAGAATCAATGACTGTATGCCAGAATAATCAATTAAGTTAAGGACGAGTGGGAGAATTGACGCTCATCGATTAATTATAGGTGAGGAGCCTGTTAGGTCGGAGAGATAGTGGTGGGATTGTATTTGTTGGGGTTGGGACCAGGATGATTTGGGGGGCGGATCATGGGAGCCGATATGGGGAGGGGATGCCGCGACGGATCATCTGTCGGGACATACTCCGGTAGGCTCTGTCGTGGGAGACCCTGTCCTAATATCCACCAATTACCGAACTCCACATACCGTCTTGACATACCTTATATCCGAGCAGTGAGAGGTCGATATGTTGACTGACGAATGGCCAGCCTCATCAAAAATATTATGTACGAGTCCGGGCAGCGCAATTGCAACTGTTTGAAATTCATATACATTCGCGGGTATTCTGAAAACCACAAGAAATAGTGGATCGTCGCTGCCGTAAATCGATCCGGGAGGTCAAGAAACCTACATGCAAATTTCCGAAAAGTCGCAAATTGTTGCAAAATGTTGCAATACGCTCGAAATATTGCAAATGAAGTCTTAGAGCGCTGACTCTAACACTATTGCAATCAGCGGCCCGAACGGGTCCAGAAGATAATTTTTTAACAGAAAATGGATTTTTTTTAAATTGATTTGTCTTCAATTTTTGACTTTTTGTCCCTGCATCTCAGAAACTACTTGCCCGATCGAATTGAAATTCACCATAGGTACATTTACTTCGCGTTCGCTCGTTCATCGCCAACTGCGGCGCCTTACTGGTTCGGTAAAACAGTTATGGAAGACAAATGACGTATGACCTCTGGGTCAATAGATTTTACCTCGTGGAGGTTGCAGGACAAAAATGTCACATGGATCTTTGTATTTTGTAAAAGATTCGTGAGCCTGGTGAACATTGGGAAGTTTAGCCATTTCCTGGGGATTTATATGCATTTTCATGTTTCCCCAATGACCTAAAATTGGGAGGTCACACAATCTACTTTGCCTTAGGTCATCGATATAAAAATCATCCGAAATATAAAAATTGTTGGTATTTATGACCTGATTAAATCCTGTAAGTTTCCAACTGATCGGATTAACAATCTAGCTACGGCACGACCTTATATTTTAGGTGAGATCACTATACTTGACCTAGTGACCTGGCCTGAGGAGACCCGAGGTAAAAAAATAACAGGATTTGGGCAACTGATAGGCAAATAGTTCTGCCACAAATGGCGGTGCGAAACGCCGTCGTTTCCACTATTTCCGAAAAACCTAAGGGGGAGGATATCAGCCCCCTGTTGTTGCGAGTGTTAACACGCGCAGTGAAGAGGGGTATAGGGGAGAGGGGTAATATATCACGCAATATCACGCAACGCAATATCACGCAGTGGAGGGGGGGGGGGGGGCACTACAGTGCCCCCTAAGATCTCCGAAAGTATGAGAGCTAGAATGATGAAACGTACCGGGTAGGTAAGTGCTTTGATGATCTATATTTTGTAAAATTGAATTGACCTTCGGTCAATATCTTAAAGGTCAAACGAGTTCACGAAGGTCAAATCTGGCCAAATGTCACATTTTTTTTGGAATTTGACCTCTGTGACGTCACAGGTCACCAGCAATGTGTCCAAAGTTGTTTCCGGGGATGAACATTGACATTGTCTACCGAATAGCGTTTGAATCATCCCCATGATATCGTTTTGCCGACCGCGATTCTGACCGCCATCTTCTACTGAAAATCCAAATAACTCAAAAATGTATCGACCGATTTTGATTTGTTTGCGTCAAACGATCCGCTATGCAGTTGGCGTTAATGTCACGAAAAAACACCGCCCTGCTCTGCTTCGTTTTCGAGATATTAACGAAAAACATGTGGGGGGGCACAAAAGTGCCCCCACCCTCCACTGCGCGTGTTAACACGCGCCCTGGAGGGGGGGGGGGCGAAATCCGCCCACCCCTCCGATTTTTCGAGGATAGCGTAAAAACGGCGGCGCGCAGCGCCGCCGTTTTTTGTATACCTGTTTATAAATGAACTTCCCGCATTATGTAAAATTCTTGGCCTCAGGTCATCTCAGGTCAGGTCACCAGACCAGGTCACGTGATGACCTCAACTCCAAAACGTTTGCAGTAGTACCACAGCCACAGTTTTTACGCCGATCGGTTTCAATCTTGCAGGACTTCATAAGGTCATAGATACCAACAATTTGTGTATCTCGGATTTCTAATATCGGTGACCTAAGGTCAGGTCAATTTTGTGACCGCCAACTCGGTTTTATCAATAACTATCGACATAATGAAGATAGAGCAGAGAAAACGGTACCAATATGTTTGTCTCGTTGGGACACGTCTCCCAATATGCAACATGACCAACTTGGGTCACCATTTGACCTTGACCTGAGGTCAGATTTCTCAGTTGACCTAACCCGGTCACCATGAATATGATTTGAAGCGCCTTGACAAGATACACGCGATGGCGTAAACATTATTGATTTATCTTTATTAGGTAAAAGGTTATTTGGGGAAAACAGTTTTGAAAACAAAATCACCTTTTTGACATTCGATGACTTCTGGAGCCTAAACTATTGACCTGAGCTCAAATCTGAGGACACCTATGTCGATTTAATTTTTCAATGACTTTCGATTGCTTTTTTTCCGTTTGCTGCTAACTATCATAGTTCCCGAGATATTTGGGGGTGTTCGAACCGAAGTCTTGAAAACTTGAAAATCTGACCCTTGATGACCTCTGGTGACCTCAATATTGACCTGATAAAAAAAAAACGAAATACTTTCGAAAGAGCTTGTCTCGAGCTATCTAACGTCGTTTCCCGCTTGTCGCTACGTTGCGTGGTTTTCGAGATCATAGGGGGGGGGGCGAAATCCGCCCCCCCCCCTCCAGGCCGTGTAATTATCAGAGGCCCTCCAGGGCGCGTGTTAAAGGAAATAGTTCACCTTCAACATGGGGTTTTGAACTGAAATAGCAGTTTTGTAGCCCGTGTTGAGCAATCTCTATCTGCAACTTTCCTTGGCTGAAAAGACTCTCCAGCCGAGGATATTTGTTTTTTTGGCGAAGGAATTCGGCGCATATATGATATACCGTACCGTCTGCAAGTGCCAGCACTGCCTGGAGCATGCGCAGACCAATAACGCACACCATAAAATTAATGATTTACGACCTTTTGTCCTGAATTGGCGCGATGTAGGACCATTTTTGAAAATACAAAAAGAAACTGTATTAAACAAAATTAATAAAATCGTGTTCTGAGAAATTTTCCGAAGGTGAACTATTCCCTTTAACGTCTGCCACACAGATCCCCCCCCTCCCCACCTACAAATCCTGGCGATGCCAATGTATGGGTGCACCTACACCTAAGAAATTGGAGTAATCAACGTTCTGTATTTTCATGCTCTGCATGCCCAACGTGCTCAACCTGCCGCACGAGTTGGATCAAATTACAACAATAATGGGGTAAGTTGAACAATACTTAACATTTTATTTCGTGTCATTTTCAAAGTATAAATGTGGGTTTGTGAAAATAACTGTTTTTTGTATTAGGGAAGGTCAATTTTCCGACCCTTCCAGTCTTCTGGGGGGCTCTGGCTCGACTGGCTCACTGGATCTACCGTTGATTATTGAAGCCGTAGTTCCTGTTCAATCAAAACATGACATTTGAAACAATATTGCGGTAAAAACAACATGACCTTGGACATTGCAATTGCACTTAGTTATGAAAAAGGTGCAAGTACAGAAAGAAGTACGTTATAGCAATACAAAATAAAATGTTTACATCTATGGTATGGCGTGAGTTAGGCAAAAAGCCGGTTAACCCGGCATTAACTGGGGTTTCCAAACACCTTCCATTGGCGGGGGTCGTTTTTCGCCCCCCTCCCTGGTTATCTTCCGAACCAATGATTGCAGCGAGACGCACAAGGCGGTATTCGAAAGCTCTCAATGATACACATTTTAAATCATACTCCAAAGTTGCAAGTTGAGGTCACATGTCAGGTCACGGTCAGGTGAAAGGTCAAAATCAAGGTGTTGTATTGTATGGATCATACTTTAAATCCAAAGCCTTCGATTGAGACCATGAGGAATGATCACCCAGAGTGCTCTCAAAGGTATAATACACATCCTACATGAGCTAATGTGAGATTGTTGGCAAAGATGAAGGCAAAAAAGGTCAGGTCACAAAAGGTCACTATTCGCAAAATATATACGAAAGTCATGCAACATGTTTTATGAGTTATGTTGCATGTATAATTTGATAGTGAGTCATTTTACCATCTGAACTCATTTAAGTACGGTTAATGTCAAGCTCAGGTCAAGGTCAAATGACATCAGGTCAAAATTTGAGATTGATAAATATAAAAAACATGTTTCTAGACCAATTGTGTCTCAGAAATACAGCGCTGTCATTGATGTGTCTGTATCTGGTAACTAAAAGCAAAAAAACGCAACTTCAAAATATGACGTCATGAGTTACTCATACTTAGGGAGCCATATGCCAGTCAAAAATAAAGATATTGCTTTTAAATTCGGTTTGGGTATTTTACAGTAAGTGGTTCTCCAACATATGTTCCAATTTTCAATGCTTGAAAATTTTGAATTTGAGGGCATTTTGTTTTTATTGTTTTTGTTTTCATTTTTGGGGGTCAAAAACCGAAATGTTCATAATTCCGAGGTAGCCATTTTGTAGCTCTTGCCATCCACTATCTTTTGACGTTTTTTATCGCATTTCGCTCATAATATGGCATTTGTACGGTTTGTTCGAGTTTGGCTGATTTTTTCGTCAAAGTCGTGTGTAGTGACGTCACTAAATTCGCTATCTCGATTTTGTTCCGACGAAATTGCTCCATTTTTGCACAGAAGACGTACAATTGATGTAGGAGATAGTACATGAAGTGTCACGTCGATAGTGCTATTAGTTTTTGAGATATTGCGAAAGTTCGTCAGGGGGCGACCCCCCCCCCATTCAATGACGGGTTAACTGGATTTTCCATCAGAGTCATGCTTACGTATTTTAGCCTTTGTATGCTATGTTTGGATCTTATCTTGCTCCCCCCCCCCCCCTCCCCCAGTTATTTTCCCTTAAAATAGGCCCCGACGGACTATAATCCTTTTAGCTTGCTGCGTGATTTGTGGACTAATTACGTATAGTGCCATACTACTCAGACATTTATTACGGAATTATTAAGATCATTGATCAAAAAGCATCGTTTAATATTTCAACAATTAATGCGTGTCCTCATTTGCAAATGGCGCACAATGGTTTAACATCGCAGGCGAATTAAAGGGAATGTTTCACCTTTCTGAAAGTTTTCAATATATGCTGGTTGAATCGAAAATATGAAGTAAGTGCTGCTGAAAACGATGATGATAT
The DNA here is from genome assembly GCA_036785665.1 of Chirona hameri. Taxonomy (NCBI): domain Eukaryota; kingdom Metazoa; phylum Arthropoda; class Thecostraca; order Balanomorpha; family Balanidae; genus Chirona; species Chirona hameri. The sequence continues at coordinate 4,549 of JAXIVJ010004189.1, read as the reverse complement.
TTTTATCTCGAAAAGTCACTTAACTTTATACAAATTAAGTTTTGTTTGGGGGGGATGATGACGTCATTATTGAGCCATAGACCGCGCTGATTGGCTGACAAAGTGGGATTGGCGGAAAAAGTCGCTGTCAGCCAATCAGCAGCGGCACTAGCCTAGACCCCATTTTGCAAACTATAAATTGAATTGCTTAAAAACGGCTAAGTTTTAGAGAAAATGACCTGAGTATTTTCGACACGTTATTTAAAATAATTCGACGTTAATTCGAATTAATTCGAGTTAATTCGACGTTATTGAATATAACGGCCAATGCTAATGGCTATCTCAGTTCAAAACCAATACAAAGGTGAAACATTCCCTTTAAGGCCATGTCCACACGAGTAATGCACGCACGCGTACTAAAATGTCCTTCATTAAACCCTGAGGGTGAAAAGCCCGTAGCAATACCAGGCTCATCAAATGAGTAGTGAAGCGTACGTTTACAATGGAGCGTTAGTTTCCCCATCAACTTCACAATAGCGGAGTCGCTTCAAAGTTGACATGAACAAGTAAAATTGGATGTATATTGCATGCGTGATGTGTCGGGATAGAAAATTAACTAGTCACCGGACTGACAAAAATATCTCCAAAAATACCTAGGCATTATTGTTCCTAGGTTACCATCATATCGAACTCAGCCATTTGATGATGCCGCCGTAAAATAACATGAAGATTCCGAATCGGCTATCGCTACAATTTGGTTTTAACACCCATTTTTGGTTATTTCGATTTTCGCTTCGCAAGCACTATGCTACTTTTGGATCATATGTGTTGCACGGTTTCTTTGTTTTCTAGTACCTACACAATGGTCGTATAACGGTTTGCTTTATAGGTACACCGATCATGTATTGCCGGTGATTTGTATCAGTGAAGATGATCCAGTTGGTGACGTGATAAGAAGAAGAAAAAATATGCGAGCAATTTGATTGAAAGGATGCATGACATGATTCCTGAAAGGCGGATTTCAGTGTCAATGACTGTACTCGACTAAGCGAAATTCCTGGTTTAGTGGAAGGCGGAGGGGAAGGAGTTGATTTATTCCGATTAAGTATAGCCATTTAGGTACATTGCACCAAGCATTTCAGTGATATTAAACACCGAAAGTATGTTTTTTATACACCGCCACCCATTAATAGGTGACCAGGAGTGCCCCCGCCCTCGATCCCAACGACGCACGACACCTTTCATTAACACCAGAGAACAAAGAGAAATTTCGCAGCACTCCCAGCTAAGAAATGGAAACAAACATAAAAAAGCATATGAGGAGAGGTAGTTTGGGTGTTAGATGTGGTGATATAAAAGAAGGCGGAACAAATGTTCATTCATGTTAATACCTATGACGTTTGCTGATGCAAATGCAAATGCCAGGGCGCCTCCAAACCATTCCATAAAGCATGAACAACATAGAAGTCGCAACTGAACATAGCTAGCGCGGAGTCAGGTATTATTCCCAACATAGCCATATTTCTCCCTTGAAGGGAAACATATGGCAAAAGCCGTGAAAATAACAGGGAAGCCGAGCGAACTGGGCTGATTGTGCAAGGTGGTAAGGGCGAAACGCTTGGGACAGTGATTTGTGAGCGGCTTTAGCGGATTGTGCCATGCATCCCGTCAGTCAAATCGGTGCCATTCTTTTAAGAAATAACCCCGAAACATTATTTCCAGGGTTCGGCCTTTTTATAAAAAAAAAATTGTGAACAATTCATGAAGTGTTTATTTTGTGTTGTCTACGAATTTCAGCATTAATGTACCTTGTACCTGAAAACTGTTGGTGTTCATTTATAAAGTTCGTGAACATTTTTCAACTTTTAATTTCTTGCGCAAAGTTGTGCATCTCACACCACCATTAAAAACATAAAAGTATCACAAGTTAACTATAAGATATTAGTCCGAGAGTAAATGATGCTTGCAAAACAGATCATTGCAAATGTTACGAACGGGATATCTGTAAAGGTTATTTGCGCCTCGAACCTTAGTTTGGTATCCTTAACCATGGAACAATAATGCATGTCCTATGTAAATGGTTGTTGCGATACGCTTTCCGGGTGCAGGAAAGCGATTAGGCTGGCAAAGGAAAGCGGACCTCAGATGCTTTGGCAACCGGCTGGTATAGCACAAATACGGCTGAATAGCCAAGGTATCAGCATTACTGATATCAATACACAAATACCGTACAAATTGGGTCAACTATCTTGCTCCTCCCATACAAAGTGACAGCCGTTGACGTCATGCGGAAACAAACTGGAGAAGCAGGTCATTATTATTCAGATAATAAAGATATCTGATAGCAGAAAATCGTACTTAACTATGATTGCCCAAAATACATGTCTGATCACCGCATTGGGCAAGTAATACCGTAGTTAGCAATGCATTAGCTGGCTTGGTATAGATGCCGACCGATGCAGCTGGCTTCTCCAGGAGGGATCACCGTGTTTATGCGGCCATCACGTGTCTGCGATCACCTGATCTGTCCCTGTCCACGTACCTATGCCATCCGATTGGCTAATACCGAAGGAAGCCGTCTACTGAGACCTTCTACTACAGTGGTTCTCAACGTCGAGGGCATGGTTACCCCTTTTGACGACCTTAATCACTCGTCACCCCCCCCCCCCCCCCCCCCCCCCCACCCCCTCCTGGTCCCCGTTTCTTCCTCGATTGCGCAGGCCACAGTGCTTGGCTTGAAGCTATGCGGTTCAGCATAACTTCAGGCGTTTACTTCTAGAGCCATCTAGGGGGAGAATTATAAGCTGATATGTGCGCTGTTGCTCTTGGTCAATACTATGACCAATGACTATCCACTGTAGCTGTCCACTGTGACTGTCCACTGTGACTGTCCACTGTGACTGTCCACTGTGACCGTCCACTGTGACCGCAGACCATCCACTGTGACCATCCACTGTGGCCGTCCACTGTGACTTCACTGCAGCCGTCTACTGTGACCGTCCACTGTGGCCGTCCACTGTAGCTGTCCACTGTAGCTGTACACTGACCGTCCACTGTAGCCGTCCACTGTAGCCGTCCACTGTAGCTGTACACTGTGACCGTCCACTGTGGCCGTCCACTGTAGCCGTCCACTGTAGCTGTACACTGTGACCGTCCACTGTAGCCGTCCACTGTAGCTGTACACTGTGACTGTCCACTGTGACTGTCCACTGTAGCCGTCTACTGTGACTGTTCACTGTAGCAGTCAACTATGACTGTCCACTGTGACTGTCCACTGTAGCCGTCCACTGTAGCCGTCCACTGTAGCCGTCCGCTGTAGCCGTCCACTGTAGCCGTCCACTCTAGCCGTCCACTGTAGCCGTCCACTGTAGCCGTCCACTGTAACCGTCCACTGTAGCCGGCCACTGTAGCCGTCCACTGTAGCCGTCTACTGTAGCCGTCCACTGTAGCCGTCCACTGTAGCCGTCCGCTGTAGCCGTCCACTGTAACCGTCCACTATAGCCGTCCACTGTAGCCGTCCACTGTAGCCGTCCACTGTAGCCGTCCGCTGTAGCCGGTCACTCAGATCGTCGAGTGTAGTCGTCCACTGTAGCCGTCCGCTGTAGCCGTCCACTCAGATCGTCGAGTGTAGTCGTCCACTGCGCACACGTCTAATGATCCCGTCCACTCAGATCGTCGAGTGCAGTCGTCAACTGCGCACACGTCTAATGATCCAACGACCGAATTTGCGTGCCGAATCCTGGGTCGTCTGCCCACTGCAAGCCCACTGCAAGCCCACTGCAAGCCAATTATGCGCCTACTATGTCCATAACGACCTAATTATGAGCCCAATCTGAGCCCCATAATTGCCCAAAATTGGCAAAAAATACAACGTTTATTGTCAATGCAAAATATCGGCTATGGTATTACCCTCATCATTGCCATGAAGCACCACTTACACGTACTTCGAGCTCTACGAAATGGACGCCGCCCGACGCCCTGAGGGTAAGCCCCGTGTCGTACCATTTATGCTCGTGCTAGAGATATCCGAAGGTCCATTGTATACTGTATAGTATGTGGTGACTGGTGTGAAATAAATATGTAAGACAATTAATTTAAAATAAGCATATTGTGTTTTATTTTAGACAAAGGCAAAATGAAACGTTTAGTTTAAACAAAACTAAAGAGAGAGAGATAAAATTTTGTTTTACTAAATCATCTGTTTTGGCATTATAAAAGTTAGGTTAGCAATTCTTATTCATTTTTTTATATTTAAAACTAAAAGAGCTTTATACTTTATTTTATAATACAGTCATCCTTAGCGTCATCAGAGGATCAGTCAGAAACAGGGGGATCTTCCTTGATGAATTCCATGCTCCAGGGTCGTAGCTTCTCCAGACAAGTTGGGGGGGGGGGGCTGAGCTGGGAAAAAATAGCTTAATGTGCCATCAAAATCCACCAAACACAGATTTACCCCCGGATTTGACTCACTTCCTCGTTCAAGTTGGGGGGGGACCTGAAGCCAAGATGGGGGGGGGGCTGAAGACCACTCAACTGAATAGGATCCGGAATAGGTCAGAAGTCATGATCA
>JAXIVJ010004188.1:67500-85672 GCA_036785665.1 Chirona hameri | reverse complement strand
AAACCGAAGGATTTCGGCATGGTCGAATAGTTACAAGACAAAACGCAGCACGTCTCCCTAAGCGCACTCCAGTATATGACTTATCTCTAGCAACACGCCGACTCCAGCCAAACCGCGTGCTCCTGGTAAGAAGTCTCGAATACCACCTGGTGTTAGTTATGACCCCTGGTGTGTGTGTGTGTGTGTGGAGGGGGAGGGGGTGGGGCAGACTCGGCTGTAACTTTCCAGATGTGGGGGCAAACTTGGTTGAGATATGACGGGCCAATGGACTCGGTTGCCACCTGGTGCTGACCAGACACCGAGCCACCCCAGACAGTCTAATGGTCACAGTCCACTCAGCGGTGGTCGCGGAGACGTGGCCAGTGGCGGTAAATGAATATATCGCCCGCCGCACCACAGCGGACCCTCAGCCGGCGGGGGGTCGGCGGTGCCGGCGGTGCCTGCTCTTCCTCCGTCATTGATAGGTTCGATCCATGACACCGGCGCGTCTCCAGCCGGCGCCGGGCACGAGCCAATCCCAGTGTTCGGCGTGATCGCTGCGGGGGGCAGCCCCGCGAGACAGTGGCGAGACGGAATGCGCACGATGAGTAACGACGGCGGGCTATCGGAAGTGTGCCCTGTCCGGCGGTCCGAGAGCAAGGGACGACGCGTCGCGCCGGCCGCGGAGACTGGGCTGCCACCGGCTAAAGTCGGCCTGATGGATGGTTAGCCTGCCGCCGGGCGGCGGCGGGGGCGGGGGTGGGGGCGGGGCGGGGCGGTGGGTAGGGGTCAGACCCGTGCCTGACATGCCCGTCTGGCGACGAATGGGTTCAGGGCGGAGTTATTAGACGAGAGACCGCGGAGTCTGATGGTGCCTGGTGCTCGCGAGGGTCCGGTCCAAGGGGGGCCACGGTGGTCCCGGAGACCACACTGACTGGGGCCTGGACCGGGGGAGACCCTGCTCAGGGGCAGGTGGAGACTGGCTTAGTGAATGGCCATTGGCCACACGCCCGATGTCAAGCGGTACGGGCGGGGGTCCAGGGGGGGGAGTAGGGTAGATTTAGGGAGTAGTTTGTGGTGGGGGAGTGCGGTGGGGGGGGGGGGGAGGGGGGGCCTCCGGAACGACGTGGGCCAGCAATAGGTTTTTGGGATAAGGTGGGCGCCACCAGTCGGATTTGCGGGGAAATGGGACTCCATTGGTAATCGTCGTGGGCTTCAGATTCACCGGGGAATGGACCACAGGCGAAGGTATTTGCAGACAAAATAAAACCTGAGACAAACGCTTTAGACAAAATAGTTTGGAACATACACAAATCTGCTAATCATTTTTGACAGTTCTATTATGAGTGAGGATGAACGACTTGGTCATGATTATTATCATACATGTATATATAATATCTCTCATGCCAAAAATATCTTATTTTGGAAAAATAAAATAAAAATACTAAGTGATTCTTCGGTTTACGCCAGAATCAAGCTGCGTTTAAACTTGATAATGGCGTACCTATAGTATTGTTGGCAGTGACTCAGTAAGAAAGTGACCATCATGCAATTCAATCATCGTTAACTTTAACGACATAAATCTCGCTTTCCTCAAACTAGTCCAAAATGCAGGGATGTAATCGATAATGATGATCGATCGAATCGATAATATGGATGTTAATCCCAATACCATGAGTGTATTTTTCTGGATATCATATTTCATGTTGAGCATTCTGCCTAGTTCAAACTAAGCGCAGTTAACTAACCTTTGGTAGGAAGATTTTTAGGGTCAGTCCACCCAGTTTCATGCCAGTTATTCCGCGGAAGCGCATGAACCGGACTTCATGCATTACGAGACCAGCATGCACTTGTGTTGAGAGCTTCATTTGCTCGTTGCCGCAATATCGAAAGTTATAATTTGCAGCGTCCATGAACTGATCTGTGAGCGGACAAAATGCAGTTGTTCGAAATGTGTTCCGTTTCTTCTGATTCGTTCCTGACGGACTACCTATTGCGTGGCGAGATATTCGACAATGCAGCACATTACTAGCTATCAGGGGCGCACCCAGGGGGTGCTATGGGGGCTAAAGCACCCCCGTCGCGGCTCAGAGGAGCACATCTCGCACCCTGAAAGGGGCCCATCGTGGACTCAGAAAGGGCTCATTTCATGTATGATAAAACCCAATTTCATGTTGTTGTTTTTTTGTTGTGGGGGGGGGGCATCAGCCAATGCTAAGGGGCCCACTTCGCCCCCCCCCCCCCCCCACTCCCCCTGTCGCAAAATCCCGTCTGCGCCCCTGCTGGCTATACACGTGTCCATGTGATACTTCACAGGCTGTAAAACGGCTCAAAAGCCTGATAAAGCGCCGATATGCACCCTCAGAACAGCATCGACGTAACATGTTATTGCTCGACAGCATTATGTACAATAAGCTTTGAAATGACACCAAACATTTGGTAGAACAACATAAGCTCAGGATGAGGCGGCATGCAATACCACTCGCTGCTCACATGGGAAACGCCAGAAGGCCTTGTAAGGGGCCGCATGACGTGCTCCGCACCGGCGTTGTTGACTAAATTACACGGATTACCTTGCTTTCCTTTCTCCGTTGGGAACAATGAGCTAGAGAATGAGCATAGTATGTGCTTTAGCGTGACCGTCAAACAACTTAATAATAATACTGCCACTTTTGGGCTCACATACAGTCTCCAGGTCAGTCAGTCAGTCAGTCTCTAGGTTTGTTGGGTTCATGTTGGTTAACCCGCGACTTACTGAGGGGGGGGGGGTATTTTTTGCCCCCCCCCCTCCCGTTATTTTGCAATAAATCCTAAACCAACATTAATATCGTCACCAATCTAGCAGTACCTTCTCTCACATCAATTCTACACATGTTGGCCAAAGGAAAAAGATGAGGTCATGATAAGTCAACCGGCAATGACGTCAGAGTGACGTCATGTTCTTCCGTTTTTGTTGCAAAATAGTGGTTTTCGGAAAACGCTGTCAAAGGTACAATGTTTGAGATACATTCAATTGTCTTAAATAAAATTACTAAGAATAGACTGGGCTATCAAACGGCTATCTCGGATTTTTTTGATTTTTTTATTCAAAATTTTGAGAAATCCAAATACATTTTGTTTTGTTTTTACCAAATTTTCAACAACAAAATCAGAATTATCCCAAAACCGGATTATATGTGATCGAGACGTGTTGGGTGAATATGTATACCAAATTTAAAGTCGATATCTTCAAAAATGACTAACTTGTGACGTTTAAATGACAAAAATCAACCACCTCTCACAGCATTACTATGCATAAAAAATGAACTTCCGTTTTTGCTTTTTACTTCTATTTATATAGAACAAACAATGTTCTAATGTCATTTTTCGCGTTCTAGACGAAAAACAAACCCATACACATGTGTTACAACGCCTAATGACCGTAGTCTGCAATTTGACATCGTGACCTCGGATGACCTTGACCTGACCCAAGGTTATTAACAGCTTAGAATGGTACTTAGAAGTGTCAGACACACGAATCATACCGATTTATCGACTGCTTATGCGTTTAATATCGCAATTTTGCGCGACAATTCCATCCATCGGGGCCTTTTGATACGGTCAAACATTTTGTACTTGTCCTGACCTGTGACGTTATCGGTGACCCCTTGGGCAACAATATTATGCTTCCCTCGATAAATTTACCAGGGCTATCGAATGCCGTTTGCCATTTTTACAATCAGTCCAGTAGTCCCGGAGATCCGGGGGGAGCAAAAAATAGCCCCCCCCCGAGTAAGTCGCGTTATGAAATATACCCCAGTAACTCTCGGGTTAAGAAGGTTTTGATTAACGCCGTCGAGTTTGCTTGTTGGTCTCAAGAATACAGAAACAATGCATATTTGTATTATTATCAACACAAATTGTAATGATCTCTATATGGATTTTGTTCTTTCATTTAGCCGTCTAGGTATATATAATCTAAGTGATCTCCATCTTAGGATAATTCTCAGTGGGCTAGTGTGATCTTTATAAATGAGAAACAAATGCATTTTCCACTTTCCAGTGAAACTGCAATGGCAGTATTTTAATGATATTTTGTACATCAAAATTCAGTGCAACACTAACCTTTTAGTAAAATGCCGAATATTTTATAAAGCATATCCTATTTGTTTTCCTAGATTAAGGTTCGGTGGACACGAAAGTACTCTCAGACGTGCTTAGGTGGACTTCATTTTTTTATGTGGACATGAAATGTCCACTTAAAATAACGGAATATTCGTGCGCTTGAGTGGACAGCTTTCACGAATCACGCGCTTCATTTTTAAGTGGACACGACGGGATGTCCACCCACGCATCATAAACTTACCGCGGCAGCTTTTTTAGCCAGTTGTAGTTCCTCATTCAACCACCACGTGGCGGGACGATCGAATTTGCGGACTTGGCGGTTACCATGGCAACTAACCAAGCCGCGTCAGCTGATAACGCGCGTCGCCACCCGCGACTTGCGTGCAATTGCGTTTCGGGCAGCGGTGAAGCGAAGAGAGTGCGAAGTGCAGTGGTAGAAAAGTGTGAACTGGTGCATCATTGATCATAAAGAGAAAGGTCAGTTATTGATGAAACCATAATTGAACGGTGGATATAGTTACCAAAGCTTTACCAATGTTTTTAGACTTGGATTTCGATTTCCGATATGGACATGAAAGGCAACTTATCAGTGGTGGTGGCAAGTGTTCGTTTTTTACCAGTGCTGGGGCTTATTAACCAGTTCCGACACGCATTTTTGCTGCTTTACCACAAGCTTACAGGGCCTATTTTAAGGGAAAATCACGAGGGGGGGGGGGGCAAGATAAGATCCAAACATAGCACACAAAGGCAAAAACACGTAAGCATGACTCTGATGGAAAATGCCACCAGAATTTGGAATGTGTGTGTTAACCCTCCATTGGCTGGGGAGGGGGCGTTTTTCGCCCCCCTGACGAACTTTCGCAATATCTCGAAAACCAATAGCGCTATCGACGTGAAACTTCGGGTACCATCTCCTACATCAATTGTACGTCTTATGTGTAAACATGAAGCAATTTCGTCGAAAAAAATCGAGATATGGCGAATTTAGTGACGTCACTACACACGCATTTGACGAAAAAAATCAGCCAAGCTTTAACAGACCGTGTACAAATGCCATATTATGAGCAAAATGCGATACAAAAACGTCAAAAGATAGTGGATGGCAAGAACTAAAAAATGGCTTCCTCGGAATTATGAACATTTAGGTTTTTTTACCCAGAAATGGAAACCAAAAATAAATACAAAATGCCCTCAAAATCAACATTTTCTAACATTAAACAAAAACTGAATATATGTTGGAGAACTATGTGTAAAATACCCAAACCAAATTTAAAAGCAATATCTTTATTTTTGACTGACGTATGGCTCCGGGTTCCCTAAGTATGAGTAACTCATGACGTCATATTTTTTAATTGCGTTTGTTATGGATTTAGTCACCAGATACAGACAAATAAATTCCAGCACTGTATTTCTGAGACAAAATTGGTCTAGAAACATGCGTTTTTATTTAGATTTCTCAATATGTTTTGACCTTATGTGACCTGACCTTGACTTGAGCTCGACATTAACCTTACTTAAATGAGGTCAGATGGTAAAATGACTATCACTATCGAATTATGCATGTAACATAACTCATAAAGCATATGTTGCATGTCTCGTATATATTTTGCGCATAGTGACCTTTTGTGACTTGTCCTTGACTTTGATCTTTGCCAACAATCTCACTTTAGCTCATGCGGGATGTGTACGATACCTTTGAGAGCACTCTGAGTGATCATGTTCTCAATCGAAGGCTTTGGATGGAAAGTATGGTCCATGCATTCAAATACCTCGATTATGACCTTTGGCCTGACCGTGACCTAACATGTGACCTCAATTTGCAACTTTAGAGTATGCTTTGTATTTGTCTCATTGAGAGCTTTCGAATGCCGCCTTGCGTGTCTCGTTGCGATCATTGGTTCGAAGGAAAACCAAGAGGGGGAAATCCCCCCCCCCCCTTCCCCCCAGCCACTGGAAGGAGTCTGGAAACCCCAGCCAATGCCGGGTTAACCGTTTTGTTTTGCCTAACAACTCACGCCATACCATAGGCTTATTAACCAGTTCCGACAGAGACTTGTATTTTGTATTACATTGTATTGTTGGCACATTGTATTTTTTATTACTACAACGTACTCCTTTCTGTACTTGCACCTTTTACATAACTAAGTCCAATTACAATGTCCAAGGTCATTTGTTTTTCCGTAATACTGCGTCAAATGTAATGCTTTGATTGAATAGGAACTACGGCTGCAATATTCAACAGTGGATCCAGCGAGCCAGTCGAGCCAGAACCCCAAAAAGACTGGAATGGTCCGAAAATTGACCTTTCCTAATTAAAAACCAATTATTTTCACAAATTTACGTTTATACTTCAAAAATTACACGAAATAAAATGTCAAGTATTGCTCAACTTACCCCATTAGTGTTGTAATTTGATCCAACTCGTGCGGCAGGTTGAGCACATTGGGCATGCAGAGCATGAAAATACCGAAGGTTGATTACTCCAATGTCTTAGGTGTATGGAAATGTTCAATGTTCAATGTTCACCAGATCCATACATTGGCATCGCCATGATTTTTAGGTTGTTGCGCGTGTTAGTCTGTGTGGCAAACGTTAACACGCGCAACAACAGGGGGCGAATATCCTCCCCCTCTTAGGTTTTTCGGAAATAGTGGAAAACGACGGCGTTTCGCACCGCCATTTTTGGCAGAACTGTTTGCTTATCCGTTGCCCAAATCCTGTAATTTTTTACCTCGGGTCTCCTCAGGTCAAGTCTAGTGATCCCATCTAAAAATATAAGGTCGTGCCGTAGCCAGATTGTTTAACCGATCAGTTGGAATCTTACAGGATTTAATCAGGTCACAAATACCAACAATTCTGCTATTTCCGATAATTTTTATATCGATGACCTAAGGCAAGGTAGATTTTGTGACCTCTCAATTTTAGGTCATTGGGGCAACATGAAAATGCATATAAATCTCCAGGAAATGGCTACATTTTCCCAATGTTCACCAGACTCACGAATCTTTTGCAAAATACAAAGATCCATGTGACATTTTTGGCCTGCGACCTCCACGAGGTAAAATCTATTGACCCAGAGGTCATGCGTCGTGTTTCTTCCATAACTTTTTACCGAACCAGTAAGGCGCCGTAGTTGGCGATGAACGAGCGAATGCGAAGTAAATGTACCTATGGTGAATTTCAATTCGATCGGGCAAGTAGTTTCTGAGGTACGGGGACAAAAAAGGGGTGCGCACGTGCGTACGTGCAGAGGCACCCCACCCCTGACTTGTTGGAAAGTGGCGGCTGAGAGATCCATAACCACACACCAAATTTCCACACAATCGGCCAACCCGTTGCGGAGCTTTTGCGACAAAACACCTTTCTACACCCCTCACGCGGCACGTGCCACGCGCAGTGGTAGTTACTCACGTGAGTCGGCTCTGATCTCAAACAGGGTAGGGGGATGGGACTACTCAGCAAAGAAGCCCGCTTGTCAATCGGACGTGCTGTTGCAGAGATATTTGCTTCTCAAAAGCGTCGCCACGGGCCGGGCCGGGCCGGCCGCTCATATTCAGATTCTTCCCTTATATACTCCACGGAAGGAACATTATTGAAATATCTCCCCTATCCCAACCATGGGCGTCGCCACCTGAGGGGCCAGGGGGCCGGCCCCCAAGATCCCTCCGGACCCCAAGATTAGCAGGACTTTAATATTAACATTATGGGAGTGTGGGAGGGGGGGGTGGCAACCACCTGGTTGCCCCTCCCCCTCCCCCACACACCCCACCCCACACTACAGCGAAATTTTGTGGCAACGTTCCTTGTCCAACAATCCCCGATCTCCCCTACTCTGCCGTTAATCAGCAATTGTTTAAATGGTACCTATTGAATTTAATGTTATTTCGGAAATAATTTAAAGATACTAATTTTGGCTGGGAAATACTAAAACTTAGAAATATCATAGAATTTATCATTGGATTTTTATAAATTTATCACCAAGTAAGTATATTGTATTTTAATTTAATACTATCAAGCGAAAAATGGCATAAAATTACTGAAATCAGGGTGGACAAAATGTCTTGACTGGGGGGGGGGGGGGGCATTTGCCCCTCCCCGTTAACATGTTAAAATAGGCCCTGCAAGCTTAACCATTAAATTTGAGGCATACATTATCAGTGTAGGAAGAGCTGTTTTAGGAATATAAGTTGGCACATGGTAGGTACCCTATCCACATTTTATTTAGGTAAATAGTTAAGTAGGGCAGGTGCATACCTACATACAAGGCATACAGGGCGCCTGGACAAATTTGTGTCAAGTGTACCGATGTATTCCGCACCCAAGCTCCAAAGCAATCCTAGGATCCTGGTTCTTACTGTTCAGGTATCGTATACCCGAGTGTGTGTTGGGACAATTTGAAGCACAAATTAACGACCTTAAATGATTATGGTCATTGTGTAGGGGGTAAGAAACTTGTGTTATATGCGAGGTTACTGGTGAGTTCGCAAGTCACACTAAATGTCATTTGCGCTGCAATTAGTGCAATTATTAGGGAACTATTCACCTTGTTTTTTGTTTAACACGCGCACGGCCTGTGTGTGTGTGTGTGTGGGGGGGGGGGGGGGGTGATTTCCGCCCCCCCCCCCAGTTTTCCTGAATAGCGGGAAAACGGCGGCGCGCAGCGCCGCCAAATTTGACACAGCTGCTTGGGCATCAATTGCCCGCATAGTCTAAAAAATTACCTCGGGTCATCTCGGGTCAGGTCACCAGGCCAGGTCACGTGACCCCACCTCAAAGAAGTGTGCCATCATACCACAGCCACAGTTGTTAGCCGATCGGTTTCAAACTTACAGGGTTTCATAAAACCATAGATACCTTCAATTCGTATACCTCGGATTTGTTTTATATCGGTGACCTTAGGCTTGGTCAATTTCGTGACCTCTCCATTGGGGGTCAATGGGGAAATATTCAAATGCTTCCTATTCCGAGGATACCCACAATGCCCACAAATCGTAAATCTCTGTTTTTGTGTGTTATATCGATGACCTAAGGTCAGGTGAGTCTTTTAAGAATAACAACTATGCTAGGAAGCAACCTAAAAAGCAATGGAAAGCTCTGGAAACGCCCCGCCAACGCCTTGTTGTCAGATTTGACCTAAGTTCAAAAGTTTAGGCTCCAGAGGTCATCAAACTCAAAATGTCTGTTGTTTTGTCTACAAAGTTTTTCGCAGAATAACTTGTTAACTAATAAAGTTCAAATATTTCCGCGTTGACTTAAAATGGAGAGGTCATTCTGTAACGCGACTCACTGGGGGGGGGGGCTTTTTTAGCCCCCCTGGTATCTTCAGAACCAATGATCGCAGCGGGACGAGCAAGGCGGCATTTGAAAGCGCTCAATGAGATAAACCCAACGCACACTTACAAAATTCAAATTAAGGTCACATGTCAGGTCACGGTCAAGTCAAACGTCAAAATCGAGGTATTTGAGTTTATGGACAATACTTGCCATCCATGGCCTTCGATTGCGCCTATAATCACCCAAAGTGTTGTCAAAGGTATGATACATATCCCACATGAGCTAAAGTGAGATTGTTGGAAAAGATCAAGGTCAAGGTCAGGTCACAAAAGGTCACTACACACAAAATATCTACGAAAGTCATGCAACACATGTTTCATGGATGCTTTTACGCGTAAAATTCGTTAGTGGTAGTCATTTTAGCACCAGATTTCATTTACATAAAGTTAGTGTCAAGTTCAGGTCACTGAAGGTCAAAATTTGAAATTTATAAATCGAAATGAAAAAAACATGTTTATATATCAGTTTTATCTAAAACAAACAGTGCTGGCATTTATTTGTCTGTATCCGGCCAAAAAAAAACAACAACAAAACGCAATTTCAAAATATGACGTCATGATTTATCCATACTTTATATGCCATGACAGTCAAAAAAGATGCTATCATTTTGAAATTTGGTATGGTAGTTGCCCATATGTCGTTATCTTACATATATTCCGTTTTTTCAATATCTTTGACAAATTTGATTTTGTGAACATTTTGTTTTTAAGTGTTTTTTTTTATTTTGGGGTCAAAAACCAACATTTTCTAAATTGTGAGATATCTGGTTTGTAGCCCTTGCAATTTTCTACCTTTTCGCGTTTTTCGATTGCATTTTGCTTCAAATGCGGCATTTGTACGGCCTGGCAAAGTTTAGCCGATTTTGGTGTCAAAATCTTGTTTAGTCAATAAATTAAATGTCAATAAATTAACTATCTCGAAAATTTCTGCCGATTTTTTTCATTTTTTCTCAAAAGGTGTAAACATGATGCCCGGAAAGGTACGGAAAGTTTGGCGTCGATATCTGCATTAGTTATTGAGATATTCCTAATATTCCTAGGGGGGGAGGCTAAAAAAAAGCCCCCCCCCCAGTGACTCGCGGGTTAAGAATATTGACATTATTAGGGAGATCCTAGGTATTCACATAATTTAGGGAAATTAAAGGGAATATAAGAATTTTGAAAATATCACGAAAACATATTTGTCAGTGTGGATGTTATAACTTAAAATTTATTCCATTCTATGATAATTTTACCGAATTCTGTTTTAAAATAAAGCTAGAATCTGAACTTAAGAAATTGCAAGTACCTGTAAAATGTCATGGCTTGTCCAGTACTTCGATCCTATTGCCCTTCTCCAACCACAATGTCAGATTCAGTACTTTAAAAGGAAACAGTCCACCTTCTCAGCGTTTAATATGTACCATACCTCAAGCGGGCATCGTACTCCAATCGCTGATTGGCTGATTTGTTGACGTTACATCCTACACTCTCTGGCACGCAGTCTCTGATCACGACACCTCGCTAATATCCGATCAGCGGCCCGGGCGGCGCGGCGGCCCCTTGTCAGAGACTGTAGAAGGCGGCAGGCGGAGCCGAGTCAGGTCAGGTCCACCCACTGGTGTTGTATGACGTCACGTGTCATACAAAGAGAAACTTACTTTTTCTCCTCAGATATCCATTTTTGGTCCAAACCAAAGTCATATTCGTGTTTTTGAACTCAAAATGCCCTTTACTGCCAACTATCGAGTAATCTAGCAAGGAAATCCCACTCCGTGTCCCTTATAAGGACAACACATCAGCCAATCAGCAATGGGAGATGGGACGGATACTTGTGGTACGGTATATATTAACCCGCGCACGGCCGGGGGTATGCGCCAAACACGAACGTCCGGGAGGGGGATGATTTCAGCCCCTCCTCCTAATATCTCGAAAACCACGCAACGTAGCGACAACTGGAAAGCGTCATTAGATAGCTCGAGACGAGCTCCATCGAAAGTAATGAGTCTTGTGTTATGTCAGGTCAATATTGAGGTCACCAGAGGTCATCAAGGGTCAGTTTTCCAGTTTTAGGACTTCGCTCCAGAAACGTCCGATATCACCGGAACTATGATAGCTAGGAACAAACGGAAAAAGCAATAGAAAGCTCTTGAAAAATGCAATCGCTAAGGTGGCCTCAAATTTTACCTCAGGTCAATAGTTTAGCTGCAGAGGTCATCAAAGGTCAAAAAGGCTATTTTTTGGCAAATCTGTTTTCAAAATAACATTTTACCTAATACAGATAGCGCAATAATTTTGACGCCATTGTGTTTTTCTCGTCAAGACGCCTTTAATCATGTTCATGTTGACCAGGGTAGATCAACATAGAAATTTGACCTCAGGTCAAGGTCAAGTGGTGACCCAAGTAGGTCAAGTTGTATATTGGGAGACGTGTCTTGATGCGACAAACACATAAGCATCGGTTTAACTTCTCTATCTTCATTCTGTCGAGAGTTATATACAAAAAAGTGTTTATTTATCAGAGCCGCTCCCCTGGACCAGCGGCATCGGCCGGTCTCAGAGCCGCTCCCCTGGACCAGCGGCATCGGGCGGTCTCAGAGCCGCTCCCCTGGACCAGCGGCATCGGCCGGTCTCAGAGTCGCTCCCCTGGACCAGCGGCATTGGCCGGTCTCAGAGCCGCTCCCCTGGACCAGCGGCATCGGGACGTGACCGTGACGTCACTACAATCGACATATCTAAAAAATCGGACAAAACTGCTCATTTGTACATAAGGCGTAAAATTGATGAATAAAAAGGTATGCCAAGTTTCACGTCGATATCTGCAACGTTTCGGCAGTAATACAGAAAGAACATAAGGGGAATCGGATCCCACCCCCAGGAGGGCATGCGTCAACGCACCAACATGTGAAATGAACACTTCACCAGTTTGTGTTGTCACGGCCAGAGTTGTTGGCACTTGCATATATATTATGTTTTATATCGGTGACCTCATTTGTGTGACTTCCCCACTACAAGTCAATATGCATACATACAAATCCTTTCTTTGTATGGAAACGCATTAGATCAGGCTAATTCTTTCAGAATCGTTTCTTCTTTTCTAATTTCTTTCAGAATTTGTTCTAAGTTGGACCGATTCGTTTTTTAGTCATCAGAATAATGACGACACATTTTACATGGACACACGGGATGTCCCCTTAAGCTAATGTATTCACCACTAGCATTACGTAGCCTTTAAGTTGGACCTAGGTGGACATGAAAAATGTCCACCTAGGTGTATTTATTTTCCAAATTGTGATTGATGATCAACACAAGACTATTAGCATTTAACAGCTGATATTACTAGCAGTAAAAGATGGCATGCAAAGGAAGCAGCTGATGTATTCAAAAGTTCTCTGTTCCTCTTAGTAAATGGGTCCACCCAAACTGAATAAATGCCCTATGTCCACCGAAGCCTAAAGTAGGACTATGGGTGTGGGTGGACATCCCGTCGTGTCCACTTAAAAATGAAGCGCGTGATTCGTGAAAGCTGTCCACTCAAGCGCACGAATATTCCGTTATTTTAAGTGGACATTTCATGTCCACATAAAAAAATGAAGTCCACCTAAGCACGTCTGAGAGTACTTTCGTGTCCACCGAACCTTAATCTAGGAAAACCGGCGGGCGGCCAGATTGCCGCCCCCCGTCACCTCTCACCCCCCAGCTGGCCGGCCGGCGACGCTCTCACATTGTACCGCCGCGCCCGCGCCGCCCTCGCCGCCCGCTTTACACAGGCCACATTGTGGCGCGACGGCAATTATGACGCCGTCAGCGCCAGAAATGAGCTCCTGACGGCGCCGCGACCCCCAGCGGCGCCACTTTTGTCGCCGGCGACGTTCGGTCGCGCCACTAACGTCACATAGCTCAAAGCGGCGACGGCGCCGCGGCTTCTTTTGGCCTACAGCGGCGTTCGGTGTATGGTTGTGTCCGTACCTCCTGCCGTCCTCAGACGTCACTCGTCAGGTCTCCGGGATGTTTGGAGGAGGGAGAGGGCAGAGGGAGCTTATAACATTTCCTCCTCGGCGTTGCGATCAGAGAAATTGTGCGATTATTGTAGTGATGATCGAGAGAACCTGCGCACGCCACTAGTTCTGAGGGAAGACATCTGAAACACTTGGGTGGGATACCTGCCAAAGTTACCTTGTCTAAGATGTTCTAAGTGTTTTTGTTTGTTTTTGTAATATAGAGATTAAACAAGAATATTCACCCAACGTTTCATTGTATTCACTTCTTCAGGGTGTAATATAATAATCATTATTTTATCACATCCCTGAAGAACTAAATACAACGAAACGTACGTTGGGTGAATATTGTTGTTTAATCTCTATATTACAAAAAAACAAATTAATTTGTTTAGTTGATTAACTTAACATATCCCATTTGTTCTATAACATGCTTACTTCATATCACACCAATAACCTACAGAAAATTGCAATTTTCGATACTCTCTATGATTAGGGCTGAACAAAAACTGTTTAGCCACACCCAAGGATCGAACTCTGCCGAGCTGACCGAACCGGCCACCCCTCGCCTCCCCTCCCCCCTTCCGCCTCCCCGTCCCCTCCTTCCCAGCACCCGTGCTTTGTGTAGCTCACCTCAGCTCCACAGAGAACCTCATCACTGACGGCCAACAGTAGCGTGAGCTAACAAGCGCGCCACCCGAGCCGGCACAACCGGAGACGGCCGCCGGCGCGCCAGATTACGCCGCGGGGGCTTTTTCGGCGCGCGGCGCTCTCAGTGGCGCGCCCGCCGGACCGCACCACACGACAAGCCTAATGAGAGCGGGACTCAATGGGCCGCAGCGGGATCAGCGCCGGTCGGCAGGGCTCGGTTTACCCAGACCAAGCCGCGTCTTGTGTTGCCCGGATCGGCGGTGTGAGGGTCGGTGGTGAGGGGGGTGCCATGAGTTGTTGTTTTGTTTGGCCGCTGTGTGAGAGGCGGCCGTCGCGGCTGAGCTGAGCCGTGGTGGGATAGTGGAGCGGCACCGATCCGACGATGAATGACAGGCGGACACTGACACCGGGCTGTTTGTCCACAGGCCGTGTGTGGACTGACAGACAAACAGACATGGCACCAAGGCACTCTCCAAAACCCCGTGCACCGCTGACAAGACTACAGTTGAATAGTCTCGGGCACGCCAGCATGGCTGCAGTAACAGAAACTGCACTTCGAGTTGATACCTATTCCACGTTGACTTTTAGTCGAGGATCGTGGTGTGAGCTGCTTCCCAAACAATTTAAAGTGCAATTTGAATGCCAGTTACTGTCAGACTTTTGTCTTGTGAAGACGGACCGCCACATGCGACGTCTCTGTGACGCATAGACGGAACAAACCGTGCCTCTCCAGTGAGGTCCTCTGCAGAAGAGCACAGGCATTCCCGACCCACGTTTCCAAATATCACGTTTCCAAATACATGCAGCTGAAAAATGGCAATCAGCGTTGGGACTTTTCGCGCGCAGAATGGAGGTGATAGCATCTTTCGCTCTGTGCCCGTGTGAACCTCGCACTAATGCGTGTGTCCCCATTGGCCGATGATGTCATTGTCAGGAAACCGAGAGCGGTGGCAGGGAAAGGTCGAACAATCTGGGAACAGGAAATAAGCTTTGTTGCCCAACACGTTAAAGACGTAGGCGATGGCCACCGTTAACGATCGTTTCGTTGATTGCTGGACGATGAAATAACGTTGTGTATTGGGTTTGGAAAGAAGAAACGCAAAACTGGTTTGAGTGAAATGACGCGGAGCGGATCATTTCAGCAAACGATCAGTTTGGGTTGCTATATGCGGTCTACACTAAAACATGCATAATTCACAATGACCCCAAATAGTGGAAAGCCTGGTTGTTTGTTAAGATGAAAAGTGCACATTGCATCGCATGCATACAGACATAAAGACGTAACAAGGTGCAATAAAGAAGCCCTTGGGGCCATCTGAGGTAGCGCATCCCCTTTTCCAGACTCACCCATTTCAAATGATTATACTATTAAACATGCCTAAAAAGAAGTATAATCCCACGAATATAATGAAGTAATCCCTGATCTGTAAAATATCTTATCTAGTCTAATCTTGAATGAAGCAAGTGGCACTGCACGCAGTTTGTATTGAGCATTCAAGAATGTATTGCATTTTTGATTCACACACTTTTACTCAATTATATTTCAATTCAACGTTACTTAATTTCAGATTGGCATCACTATGATTAAAAAGAGTAGATAAAAGTTGATTTAACTTTCACTCAGTATTTTAAGATCTGTGGAAATTTCTGTTGATGAAATTAAATTGGGATAAGCTATAATGAACTGCTGTTCAGGTTGGATTTGGTGTCACAATGACTGGTGAGGAAGTGCTTCCTTCCACTTGAACAGATGCGGTTTCATATAAGCCAGGATAGCCAGATACGCTTCTTGGATGGAGCGTTATTTCAAATTACAGTACGAGAGACTATGGCAGTTCCTAATTAGAGCACAGATTCTTATTGACAAGCGAAGCGGTGCTTCTTCCTCTTACGAAATTACTCCCGAGTTGTTGGCCAGAGCAATGCACTTCGGGAGGATGCGGTGTAGTATGTGACTACTTATTTAACGCGAAATGGCTCTATTTTCTGATATTGGCGTTGTTTCCAAGGCAGCTTCAAGACCGGTTGACGACTCCACTCACCATTTTTGAAAGCAACATTACCACAACTGCTAATGAAAATTATATAACGATTAGACGAAAAGAAATGAAAACAATGCTGAGGCTGGTCAGGACTGTGATGTGTTTTGGTGATTGTCGCGGTTGGTGATAGTTTTGGTGATTGTCGCGGTTGGTGAAAGTTTTGGTGATTGTCGCGGTTGGTGATAGTTTTGGTGATTGTCGCGGTTGGTGATAGTTTTGGTGATTGTCGCGGTTGGTGATAGTTTTGGTGACTGTCGCGGTTGGTGATAGTTTTGGTGATTGTCGCGGTTGTTGATAGTTTTGGTGATTGTCGCGGTTGGTGATAGTTTTGGTGATTGTCGCGGTTGGTGATAGTTTTGGTGATTGTCGCGGTTGTTGATAGTTTTGGTGATTGTCGCGGTTGGTGATAGTTTTGGTGATTGTCGCGGTTGGTGATAGTTTTGGTGATTGTCGCGGTTGGTGATAGTTTTGGTGATTGTCGCGGTTGACTTGAGGATTTTCCTCGTCGCGCGGTGCGGTTTGCTCAATTAAGATACTGTCTGACATGGCCAAGGCCATTCACTTGTCTTTTTCTTCGCTGCTTGACACTTTATGTGTTCATAACGGAACTTGCTAGGACTTTGTAGTGGCATGGGATCTGATCTTAATTTAAAGCTTTCAAGTTCTGCATGCCACATGTGGTTCTTTCCTTTTCGGAGGCAAATGAAGTGCACACTTGCGCAAACTTAACAATAAATTATGTTTGAAACTTAATATTGTTTTAATTAACAAAGCATATTCAATAAAAATATTCACAAAAATTAAAAGCAAGACTCGTAAATTAAATGCTCGTTTTAACGAAAATTGGGAGGAAAACAAAGCTTATATCGCTTCAGTATAAAAGCAACCGCACATATTTACATAACATGGAACAATGAGTTGTGAAAGCACCACATGCCAATGAACAAAGTGAGAAACATTTTGTAGTCGAAGACGCACTCTTGAGTTTGCAAAGGCGCATACATGCGTGTGTTCAGATAATGTTGGCAGACGATAAGTGTAAAACAGTATTTCTGAAGATTTCTTTCCGCACCAAATGTTTCTTCAGAAATACTGTAAAGAAAAGTTTTTTTTTTACATCAGTTAAAGCAATAAAGTGAGAACTAGAGAAACGTCGCATAGTATACACTATAGATATAGAAGCAACCCGCATCATCTTTCATCTGAAAGCACCAAAGTAATTGAATTTCCACGGTTGAATGATGGCTGTCTGACCGACATTTCGATGGCTGGCACCATATAGGTGTGTTTGCCGTGTCTGATGCTGTCAGTTTCAGCTGAGCCGGGTGAGCGGGGCCGGTCAGCAGGGCCATCGGAGACCCATCTGAGTCGATCCATCAGACCAGCGGACGGGTCAGCGGTCAGCGGTCAGCGGTCAGCGGTCAGCGGCGGCGGCGGCAGCGCGCGCAGAGAGCGATCGATCTGTCAGGCGGCGGCGCGCCGGGCACGCGGGGCAGGAGGTGGAAGTGGTGGAGGAGGTAGGCGAGGCCGGGCACGCGGGGCAGGCAGGAGGTGGAGGTGGTGGAGGAGGTAGGCGGCGCGCCGGGCACGCGGGGCAGGAGGTGGAGGTGGTGGAGGAGGTAGGCGAGGCCGGGCACGCGGGGCAGGCAGGAGGTAGAGGTGGTGGAGGAGGTAGGCGAGGTCGGGCACGCGGGGCAGGAGGTGGAGGTGGTGGAGGAGGTAGGCGAGGCCGGGCACGCGGGGCAGGCAGGAGGTGGAGGTGGTGGAGGAGGTAGGCGAGGCCGGGCACGCGGGGCAGGAGGTGGAGGTGGTGGAGGAGGTAGGCGAGGCCGGGCACGCGGGGCAGGAGGTGGAGGTGGTGGAGGAGGTAGGCGAGGCCGGGCACGCGGGGCAGGCAGGAGGTGGAGGTGGTGGAGGAGGTAGGCGAGGTCGGGCACGCGGGGCAGGAGGTGGAGGTGGTGGAGGAGGTAGGCGAGGCCGGGCACGCGGGGCAGGAGGTGGAGGTGGTGGAGGAGGTAGGCGAGGCCGGGCACACGGGGCAGGAGGTGGAGGTGGTGGAGGAGGTAGGCGAGGCCGGGCAAGCGGG
>JAXIVJ010004188.1:5000-57500 GCA_036785665.1 Chirona hameri | reverse complement strand
TGTTTTTGTTTTTAGGAAGCGAAACGGCATGCAACCTTCTTACGACGAACATTGCATGACGTTAGATCGCAATTTTAATGTTGACCGTAGCTTTCGCTCTAATTACTAGCATACATGCTAAGCAATGCCACTAGTTTTACATTTAAAGCCGCGACTAACTTTCCTGGGTTTCTTCTTTTACTCAGTGCCGAAACAGGCTTCGACACTTTTCTTGCCTCACGTGTAGCATGTTTCATGATATACTAATGTTTTATACCAAAAACTCATGCAGTTCGTCCTAAAAGTCAGATCATACCTTTGTATTCACTATTCAGTATACCTACACTAGGCATTCTTACATGTAAGCCGCATTGTATCCCTTGGCATAAATGTTCCCTGGCCAACTTAATGTGATAATGTTTAAATCCTATCGAAATATAAATTTTTAACATGAGACAATGAAGTGCGTGTATTTATGGGATTTGAACTTTTTGCATGTCACCTTGGAACACGAAAACGTTTGAACACCACAAGTACTTAAGGCTGGGATTGAGCTTAAACTTGTTTGCCCATGTACCTAACATTACCGCCGCCGAGTCCTCTCCTGTGCCGGTGGCCCGGTACTCGCCCGAGACCAATCATCCCCGTGTGCCCCGCCTCACCAGGAGCTCGGGTCCGGGCGGGTCCGGGCGGCCCTGCGCCGCTGTTCCGGTCGGTCCCGGCCCGCTGTGTCCTCTCCCCTGACCGGGCAGATCGCCGTGTTAGGCACGGTTCCGGCGTGATGGATCGTCAGCGGACTGTGATAGCTTCATCCCCCGTCACCTCCCTCCCGCCCCGCCCCGCGCCGGGCCTCTTCGCGTCTCCCCGCGTCTCCCAGCGTCTCCCAGCGTCTCCCGCGGCTCTCTCGGCTGAATACGGCAGGAATGCTCGAAGGGTTGCCGCCGCCGCCGCCGGTTCCGGTGTCCACCGCCCTCTGATGAATAGCCAATCCACGCGGCGATTTCAAAGCCGTCCTCCTATTAATCTGCTATTTGGCCGCCGTATCCGCGGCGGCCGTCTTTTCGGCGGCGTCCGCTCACTCGCGCCGCCCTCTGTCCGCCGCCTGTTTAGAAATACTAATGTCCGCACCAGCAGATTACCCATGTGCCCCATTGAGCGCTGTCGGCGCCGCTGGAGTCACACCAGTGACGGCTTAATTCGGCGCGACCGGCGCGCTTTCAGCCGGCGACGCGACGCAAGATAAATCACAATATTTGAGCTCGCTGTGTGGCCTCGGCTCGACGTTGGCAAGGCTTTCGACCTGTGTGCGCGGCGTCACAGCTCGTTCGGCGGCGACAGATGTGGCGCAGAAATATTTTGTTGGGGCCTCGCTCGTCGATTGGCGTGAAGGCGGGACAATCGCGCCGGCCGCGGCCGCCACCAGACGCGACATGGCCGCCACCGGCCCAGGCGGACCACAGGGGACGATCGCTTCCGTCGCGCCTGTCGATTGGGCAGACCGTGATTTATACGTTTATGGCGCGGCTGGGGAAAACAAGGCGCAGGTGATCGGCGCGAGGTGTGGTCCCGGGGATTTCTCTCCTGGGACGGGACAGATGTGACAGAGAAAACGAGCGGAATCCAAGGGGCTGAAGAACAGCCGGACTTTTTCTTGTTATTCGTGCCAGCGAACTTGCTGATAATCGTTTAGTAAATTCAGCCCGAGCCTTTGGTTAGGAAGGGCCGCTGAAATCAGACCACTACGCTAAGCCGAACTGGTTGCATAGATTTGTTTCTTGCCGAACTTGTTGCCGATTGTGCCCCTACCAGCCGATCATGCACATCCTATTCACCGAAAGAATTCCCGAAAGCTTTCCGTGCTGCAAAGCTTCGGCACGCTTCCCCCGGTCCCCTGACTTTATCTGGACTGCGGCCACTGCCCCCGACCGCAGGCCATTCCAGTCAAGAGCAACTAGCACGATTCAGGGGAGTGAGCCCTTATCGATTCGAACATGCCGCTTTGCCATGGCGGGAAGAATCGGACGGATGTGCTCACACACCGAGCTGGAAGAAGTTAGGTGAAGGCAGAGGGGAAAACACAGACTCATAATTGAAAGATAGACTATAAGGCTATTCAATTTTTCAACGTTACAAGGTTTCATGTACTTTGAATCAGCACTTATGACTTCATTTGGACATTATGTAAACTATGTTTTGAACAGCATAGGAAAAACTCATTAATTGCATTTTGTTTAGGTGAGGCGCACATTCCGTATACTATTTGCTATGTTGTAAATAGCATCGTTTAGAAAATTGTACAGCATATATAAATACTAAACTTAGCATATACCCTGAATAATAAGAACATCAGGTAAAGGGCCCAAAATAACGGAGTACACAAAAAAAACTGTTGTTTGTTCATTTCTTACATCATTGATTAAAACCGGAATGATTTTCACAATTATGAGACAACTGCCATGTCGAAGATATGGCCTTATATGTTAATATGATTAAGAACACTTCAAAGAACCATCCAACCAAAATGCGAACAATTTTGCTTCTTCAAATCTCATCAGCTACTCACATTGATAATAACGGTGAACATCTTCATACAACCATCCCTTCTTTAAAAAAACTCAAATCCCTTAATCTGCCTTGAGACAGTCCAGAGGAACACCGCGGCGACGCATCTCCGCAGACATCTCTGTTGGGCCATTTTCAATTACGGCCGTCTTCCCTCGGCCCCTCTGAGGTCTCTATCGTCCCGCCGACACCCCGCCCCGCGCGGACCGGGCCCGTCACTGGGGGCGGCCTGCGGTTCATTCATCAGCTGAGCGCCGCGGGGGGCGCCGCTTTTGTGACGGCCGCGCCGATTTGAATGTCCTCTTCCAAACACGCCCGAGTTAACACTGGCACGGACGCCGGTTGAGAAAACATATTTATCAGCGACACCGTCGCGAACCGTCTGTGTCGCTTTGCGTCGCGCCGCGCCGCGGACGGCCGGATCCGAGCCGCGTAGCATCCAAAGCCATAGTCGCTGCGGCAGCGGCCGGCGCGGCAGCAGGTCGGAGCCAGAGCCGGACAAAAGCGTGCGTCGCCAAGCGGCGCGGAGCGGCCGGGCGATTGAGCCGTTACCTGGGCGGCGGGTGACGTTTTAACGGCACTGAAAATACACGCTAATTGAAGGAATGTCCTGAGACTGGGGAGCGCAGCCTAATGATGGGCCGTGATATACGGGTTGGAACGGGCCGGTCTGGTCCGCGCCGCGCTGGGACGGGTCAGGACGGGACGGGACGAGACTGGCTGGGCCGAGAGGGACGGAAGGCACCTGGACAGAACAGCACGACACAAGCAGCCGCCCGCCTGGCTGTATTGAGCTTGGTCTCTTTCCGTCCCGTCCGGGCCGAGCCGGAGCTAGTCTGAAGAGAGCTAATGAGCTGTTCGAAGTGTCGCACCTTCACCTGCACGGGTGATGGAGGTTTGAGAACGAGCGACCCGACTGCTGCGGCTTTGGGAAACTGTGGGAAATGGGAATGGTGTTCGTGTTTTCAGCGGATTGCGGAAAACGGCGGGGTCGCTTTGATAGATGTGGTGAGAAGGGGCCGCACCGGAGAGAAAAGGTATGAGCTGTGAAGCGTGCGGGGCAGGCAGCTGGGGACAGCTGTCGGACAACAAATGGTTCTCTGGGCCGACCGGCAAGAGAACCGTGCCAAAGGTCCGGCAATACCGGCACGGACGCCGGGCGACAAAGGTCCGGCAATACCGGCACGGACGCCGGGCGACAAAACATAGTAATCAGCGACACCGTCGCAAACCATCTGTGTCGCTTGGCGTCGCGGTTTGCACCCTGACCGAGAAGGCCTAAGTGGCCCTTTATATCAGCAGTTACAATATTGGTGGTAATCCGATGTTTCGATAATATACGTGCGCAGTAAAACGAGCCAATTTGGAGAGTTAGTTCATGGTCGTGTGTTAGTTCATAGTCGTGTGTTTCTCTAGACCAATTATCATGAGGAATTTAGCATTTTCCCATGTTCGTCACAACATCCGCAGCATTCATGCTAAGCGAAATGTGGCACAGTCATTCAGCAATAGCCGGCTTGGTCGGTATCCAGAGTCTGAAGGAATTAATTATAGACCTACCCGGAGGCAACTTATTACGAAATCCAGTATTATTCAGGTCCTTCACCCAATGATTTGTTGCTATTCAAAAGGATCGCATTTGTTCGAAATGGTGTAGTTTCACGAACTTGACCGTTCGGAGGTACATTTGGGCGCCAATCCGTAATAACTAATACCATTTTACTTTGCTTTCAAAGAAACTTTAAGTAAATAATTTACTAGTACTATCGCCACCATTGACCCTATCCTCAAATATTTCTCTAAAAGTTGAAAAATTACCAAATGCAAATTATTCCGACATATTTCGAGCGCGTCTCTTCATCTGTCGTTTACTCTAAACTTAGTCGCACACAGGGGGTTATCATCCCTGCAGCCGCCATACGCTCAATTGGCTAGGGGCGTGATGTCATCTGTACAGAAGATTTTGGCGCATCGACATTTGTGGCGCGGTTTATATATGGCCTTTTAACATTAGCGAAGGAGTAAGATCGATACGAAGGAGTAAGAGCCCCTTCGCTGTCAAAATAGGAGTGACTTAGGAGCAAAATGTTATTTCGATAAGTTAGAGACCATGAATCGGTCTTTCTTTCAGGACATGTTTCATGTAAATCGGCTGGGTAGAATTATCTATATAGTCTTTCAAAAATTGCGAGTTATTATTGATTGGTATAGGAGCAAGGGAGTCACAGGCGTCCAGATGACGTCACAACCCCTGAGTCGGATTCGGTCAAATCGCCGGATGACTCTACCTTCTTATAGGGCCTTGGTTGCAAAATGCAGAAATCATATCAGCTGCCTCATCTATGGAGAGAAAAAAAAAACAGTACTAAAACCAGTAAGACGCCGAAGTTGGCGATGCACGAGCGAGCGCGAAGAAAATGTATGGTGAATTTCAACTCCATCAGGCAAGTAGTTTCTGAGATACAAAAAGGGTGCGCATGTGCGCACGTGCAGAAGCACCCCACCCCTGTCTTGTGGGAAAGTGGTGGCTGAGAGGTCACCAACCGCGCACAAAATTTTAACACAATCGGCTCAGTCGTTCCTGATATATATATATATATATATATATATATATATATATATATATATATATATATATAATAGGGGTGTGCACGTGCGCAAGTGCAGAGGCACCCCACCCCTGACTTGTGGGAAAGTGGTGGCTTAGAGATCCCTAACCACACACCAAATTTGAACACAATCGGCTCAGCCATTCCTGCGATATAGAATAGGTGTGCGCACGTGCGCACGTGCACAGGTACCCCATCCCTGACTTGTGGGGAAAGCGGCGGCTGAGGGGGTCCCTAACCACACACCAAATTTAAACACAATCGGCTCAGCCGTTCCTGAGATATAGAATAGGGGTATGCACGTGCGCACGTGTAGAGGCACCCCGCCAATAACATGTGGGAAAGTGGTGGCTGAGGGCTCCCTAACCACACACCAAATTTGAACACAATCGCCTCAGACGTTGCGGAGTTATTGCGAGGAAACACCTTACAACACCCCTCACGCGGCACGCGCCACGCGCAGTGGTAGTCACCTACGTGAGTCGGCACTGGGCTCAAACAGGGTAGGTTGGATGGGGATGCTCAGCAAAGAAGCCCGCTTGTCAATCGGACGTGCGGTTGCAGAGATATTAGCTTGTCAAAAGCGTCGCCACGGGTCGGGCCGGGCCGGGTCGGGTCGTGCCGCTCATATTCAGATTTTCCCCATATACCACGGAAAGACGAGCGAGCGCTTCGCGCTCGCTCGTAATCAAATTATGCATCCCTTGACTATTTCATATCCCACCCCTCAGTTCCAAACTTGAATTAATTACGTAAATTATTCCCGAGCGGGCGCGAAGCGCCCGTGAGGTTTCTCTTCAACTTACTAGACACATTTACATTTGACCTGGCCCGAACCGGCCCGACACGGCCGTACAGGCGCTTTTCGGAAGCTTTGCTTGGAAACTTTGCAACCACTGCTCCGATTGAGATCGGGTTTTCACCATTGGATAGGACCATCCAATCAATTTTGATTTTGGTATGGTGCGTTCTGATAGGGGTGGTACCACAGCGCGTGGCACACGCAAACGTCGAAATGAACCAAAAACTTTCTTTTTTGTCTTAAATATTTTTCAACACTGTTTTTGAGAGACATTATAAAAATAAGAATTGCTAACCTAACTCTCATAATGCCAAAAGGATGATTTAGTAAATAAAACACAAGCTTTGTGTTTTACGATACGAAGCTTTCGGCTTGCGCCTTCATCAGCCATGGCTGATGTAGGCACAGGCCGAAAGCTCCGTATCTTGTGTTTTATTTACTAAATCAGCCTTTTGGATTATGAGAGTTAGGTTAACAATTCTTCTTATGATTATTTTATCAAAATCATTCTTGATCAATAATGACATTATTAATCTAAGCATTCGTTTTGTATACGCTGAAGCATGCAGCGCTCAGGACGTACTGCCTTTTGGCGGATTCGAGAAAGGAGATCATGAACAATTTAAAAACTTAATTTTTATGTTGGCATGCATGGAGGCCTGGCAATTTTTATGGAGGACTAAAAGGACTAAAAGGACTATGTGTTACCACCACGTATGCTCCCGTACCATGTCATATTTCAAACCTGTTTTAGCTTTACCAGAGCGCGCCCACTCGGTCATCGCCCAAAAAAACGTTTTACTGGTTTAAAGCTACTGCGAGGAACATGATTCTTGTTAAAAAAATATCATTTGAAGTGACCTTATCCTCGCATCCAAGAAAAATAAGAAAACTATATATTACTTCTTATGTATTGATATTTCGGCCACAGGCCTTTTTCAAAACAAAATCTACATTATCTGCAATGTCTACATGATTCCTGTTTTGAATTTGTTTTGAAAAAGGCCTGTGGCCGAAATATCAATACATAAAAAGTCATATATCGTTTTATTGATTTTTCTTGAATTAATTAATTTGAATTTAGTATTTTTTTGCATAGATAAGGCAACTGAGATGATTTATGCATTGTGCGACTAGGTTTAGGGTAAACGACGACAGCCGTGCTCGAAATATATCGGAATTATTTGCATTTGGTAATTTGTCAACTTTTATAGAAATATTTGAGGATAGGGTCAATGGTGGCGATAGTACTCATAATTATTTTCCTCACAACGCTGAGCACAATTAACGATTAAATAATTTACGGTCTTTTATGAACATCTTTATGAGTTTGGATGCAAAATTTGTCATTTTCTACGTTATTTTCACCTTTTTTGGTGAGAGTCCACCAGCGTACATGACACTAATTTAGCATGTACAAAAGTAATTACCGAGCGGGCGCGAAGCGCCCGTGAGGTTTCTCGTCAACTTACTAGACAAATGTACATTTGACCCGGCCCGAACCGGCCCGACACGGCCGTACATACGCTTTTGGGAAGCTAATAACTTTGCAACCACTGCTCCGATTGAGATCGAATTTTCACCATTGGATAGGACCATCAAATCAATTTTGATTTTGGTATGATGCGTTCTGATAGGGATGGTACCACAGCGCGTGGCACACGCAAACTTCGAAATGAACCAAAATCATTCTTGATCAAAAATGGCATTACTAATCTAAGCACTCCTTTTTTTATACGCTGAAGCATGCAGCGCTCAGGACGTACTTCCTTTTGGCGGATTCGAGAAAGGAGATCATGAACCATTTAACACAACTTAATTTTGATGTTGGCATGCATGGAGGCCTGACAATTTTTATGGAGGACTAAAAGGACTAAAAATACTATGTGTTACTACCACGTGTGCTCCCGTACCGTTTCATATTTCAAACCTGCTTTAGCTTTACCAGATCGCGCCCGCTCGGTCATCGCCTAAACAAGGGTTTTACTGGTAAATATTACGACAAATGAGCACCATCAAGCAGATAGTCGACTGCCGTCTTCTAACATTCCTCTGTCGGCTAACCAGGTTTGCATTTTTCAAACTCGCACCAAAAATTCATTACTAATTGCAGACTTTGCTACATATGTTTGGTATTGTGTGTATTGTGTCACTGTGTGTACATTACCGTGTATGTAAATGGTGGAAGTGACGTCGAGAGAACATTCGTTGTAGTGGACAGTTAATTGACGCGTTCATCACGAAGCAAAAAAAAAATGAATGACGTCATTCCTTTTCAACAAATGTTTTACTTCCGAGTTTCCTACGTCTTCTGATAGTTTTGCTGATTCTTTCCTGCCGCGAATTGAAACTAACTGGCAGTCAGTGTAACAGTTATGTATAATAGTTATAGCTAACAGTTATATCACATGTTTTACAAGTTGATGCAGTTTGTGGACCTCCAATCATAAACTTCATCGTAGCATGCTTGACGTTTAGACATGTGTGTGAACATGCACATAAAAACAATTTAGAAAAAAGTAACCAACCAACACGCATTACAATAAAATTGGTCACATTTTCTTCTATGAATTACTTATACCTGGTCCTGGTATCTATACCAGGGTTCATGGAAAGTGGTCCAATATGATTGCTTTGTTCTGCAGTGGATTGGTTTGATTTCTAGCTTTTTAACATGCATTATACAATTAAATCGCTTGTATTGCTATCATACGGCGGATAGCTTCGCTAAGGCATAAATTAGGCACATATTTCATCTGCCCAGGAAGAGATTATCATCTGTGCTTTCATCTGACGTGAAAGTTAACTGCACGTAAGTAACACCACATGACCACCAGATTACACGGCCAGTCTGTCTGAGCATGTATCCAACTACAACTCACACAGAGTATTGTGGTGTCCCGCCTCTAAACCAGTGCTGGTCATACATAAGTATGTAAATTAACTTCACACACTTAGAGTGGAGGTTCTCCGTGCCAGCCAGCACTAGCCATTGGCCATACACACCTACATTTCACACGTACAGGGCACGGGCGCTACCTTGGAAGCCGGCGCCGGTAGGCCGTGATCCAGTGACGTATGGGGAGCGGACCCTGCGCCAGACGCCGCTGACGAGCAGGTAGCGCCATAAACGTCGCCGCCGCTCCGTAACTGTCCCATTACGAGGCCAGCTGGCGCAGCAGTGTCAGCTGACGCTTCGACCTATTCATTACCGCGCCCTGCACATGATCATTACGAAAAACAGCCGGGACCGACGGACAATAAAAACGAAAGTGTGTGGAGTAAATCTTGTCATGATTGGGTGCGGGCGAGGTACCGTAGGACGGATGCCTTAACACGCGGCAGTAAAGTTGTCACCGAGGAATTCCACGCCGGATTTGACAAGATGGATTATTTTGTCTAACTGTTCTGGCCGTAAAGGCATAAGTATTCACGTGCCGCGCCGTTCTCGTCTCTGGCGCGCCGTTTACGGCGTCACACTGTTGCCGTGATCCACGGACATTTTTTAGGATTATAAAACGAAGATGGGTCCGCTACGCATAGTCCGGGCGAGCCATTCCGAGACGGAAGGAAACGGTGACGAATTACGTACTGGAATTTTTGGAGTTCGGCTTTCGGAATTTACAATTATTTGTTTGGGGCTTTCTCTAGCATGACAATTCATTTCACTTTCTGCCATTCCATTCTCCTCCACCTTTAACCGTAGCTGTTCCCCCGCCTTGTAATTTTATTTTCATATATTTAAACATGTTATTAGGCCAGTCACTGATGTACCGGCCACCAGGTGGTGCCTGGTAGGTCAAAACAGCACCAGCTGTTTACCGACCAGAAACGTCCGCAGAGGTTGAACAGTCTTGTTTTGAGTATGACTAGCACTAGGAAAATGTCGGACGTGATCAATTTTCCAACAATGAAGCTTTCAAAATCCAGGACGTAAGCTGTAAGGCCGTTAAAAACAATCAAAGCAAAACTAACAAATGAAGATTTTTTTTGATTTTTTTTGGGGGGGGGGTTGAATGCCATTGGCCACCACGAATAATCATTTCAATTTCCAGCATAGGTGCTATTCACCAAACGCTATGGACGGTAAAATATAGAAGCGTTAGCTGAAACGCTGCAAAATTCGCCCTAAATCGCGCGAACGCGGGCAAACCCTTCTGTCATGTTGCAAAAAAAACTCAATCAATCGCACGGAAGGATATTCAGAAATACCTGGTCTTTTCCAAGAAGCCAGAGACATATGAGACCTGCCAGACTGATGGCCGCCGTAATTGTTTTTGCGTCTGTCTAACCAGATACGGTAACTTCCCCGGTAGAGTCTGACGCCGCAAAATCCCTGCGTTCGGCCCGGCCGCGCGTGCAGTGGAGCGTTGCCCTCCGTCTAGCGCGGCGCTCCTGAGCTCTCAGCGGAAGTGCAATGGTTAATATCGTCTCTGCCAGTGCTTCCGACAGAATTACTATCAGAATGGTTATTTCTCTAATTATTAAATTCAAGCCACACGCTGGACGTGGTCCCAATATCGGTGGACTTCATGTATCCAACTCAGTCACACTCGCAAACAACAGTTCAAACACTCATGTCCAGGTGCACAGCGCTTGTCTGCGCACCTGTGCTTATTTATATTTCCAAATGAACTAGAGAACCACTCGTAGCGCATCCACTAGAGAACCCTTTCCTTTTATCCACTGACATGAGAATCTCCAAATAACATCGACATTGTCTGGTTTCAGATTACGTCGATAAAGCGCACAGCAGTCACAGACGGCTAGGATGGCCTGATGGGCGCATAAAAAGCTGTCCCACCGCGGCCTTCTTCCTCAGCCGACCGAGTTTTTACCTCGGCGGCTCAGTCGAACCCAACAGCCAGACATGCCTGCAAGTATGTTCGGCCGATCTGGAAAACAGACATCACGTCTCGCGACGGCCCCGTTCTGAAAGGCGCCCCGCCGCCACCGGTACCGCCCATTTCGGGCTCAGGAACGGAAGTGTCCGGCGCGGCAGCCGGCGTCCGGGCACAAAACTAGCGCACATCTGATGGCGCCGACAAAGACGGCGCAGCGTCGTAACACGCCTCGTCCGCGCCGCTCACGTCGCGGCGCACAATACGCTAACACGTGGCGCGGAATTGATGGGCTCGGACGCAACGCGTCCACAGCGCGCAGTCTGTCACCAGCGCGCCAGCTTTGTCACCGGCGCGCCGACTTTGTCACTGGCGTGCCGACAAAGCTCGCCGGGACTGCCGCGCCGTCATAGCGTCCGTCAGCCGGGTATGCTAGCCTTCGCCGGGCACCGCGACTTCCCATCAGCACGAAGACCGATCTACATTAGTCGGGCCTTCGGGAGACGCGTCCGTGACGATGCGTGACGACGGAGCCGGGAGTGGGATCGCTTCTCCAGAGACTGGGCTCTCAGGCGACGGTCGGAGACGGTCATAATCGGACGCGGACGTGGAGGACTCGCCGGGCGGCCCGCAGAGAAAAAATCGTCGCGACGCCATCGGACGGCGGAATCGGTTTACGAGCGCGTGAATGGGTTGGCGGACCGGTCCGGATGGGCGACTGAGACACGTTTGCCGGCCGGTGTCGAGGTCGACAGGACTCCGACCCCGTCCCGCCACCGAGTCCTCTATCACAGTCGTCCCAGTTGTGACTGTCGTCCCAGTCCAGTACCATGGAAGACACATCATCGCATTGTCGGGTGTGCCAACTTCCAACCGTCCGTGCGTTCTTCCTGTGCCTATGTTTGTCCTATGTTTGTCCTATGTTTTTCCTATGTTTGTCCGGTTCAGTGTGGGAGGGTACAGTTTGAGCTGTCGGCTGTCTAGCTGTATTGTGCCAGGCGAAACACTAATCATATAACTATCATCCCTCATGACTTAACGCTGCAACTAACATTTGAATAGAAGTACCTACTTGGTAAGACTAGCTGGTTAAACGTCGTGTTCAAACTTTTAAGTTCTTCGCTTTCTAACATTTTGATCATGCTCCGTTCCATTTTCTCCCAAAACGACTGATACCCAGCAGCTCCCGGTTCACACCTGGTTTTCTGTCCACACCTTTCTCTCTTCTCTGCCGAGTGCGCCCCTCCCCTCCCCCCCCCCCCCCCCCCCCCCCCCGCCATCCACCGCGCCATCTCCGCGCCGGATTAGACGTTCATGGCGCGTCCGGGCGCCACTAATGCCGCCGATAATGATCGGCCGCGTTTGTTTGCGCCGCATTTGTCGCCCCGATTGCGCCACGCCACGCCGCGCCACGACGGCTGCGCCGAGCTGAGCTAATCCGTCTGTTTTCCGTGCGTGCTCCGTCGACAGACGATCTGCTGCCCAGGTTCGGCGGGGCAAAACCTCGGCTTGGTGCCGTCATGGGGGGCAGAAACGGACGGGGATCGGTGAGGGATCGGGGATCGGGACGCAGAAGTGTTGAGGTGGATAAAGGTGTGAGGTTTCACACCATCAGCCGGAGTGCCAGTGTGCAAGCTATGGTTGTCATTTTGTGATAGCCGTGAATCGTGATTGTCTGACTTCTGACTGGGTAGTGCCGGGGCACAAACTATATTTGTACCTTATTTAAACGTTACACTGATGGCTTTGTACAAATATAATCTCCAACGTGGCAAACTAGCATAAACATATCCCTGCCAATCATTGTTTGTGAAAAGGAGTCCCCACTGGGAGTGATGAGGGTGATGATGATGGTGATGATGATGGTGATGATGATGGTGATGATGATTGGGACTTACGGGTGCCACAACTGCCATGGCCACTGGGGGCGATGATGATGGCGATGCTGATGGTGATGATGATTGGGACTTACGGGCGCCACAACTGCCATGGCCACTGGGGGCGATGATGATGATGGTGATGATGATTGGGTCTTACGGGCGCCACAACTGCCATGGCCACTGGGGGCGATGATGATGGTGATGATGATGGTGATGATTATTGGGACTTACGGGCGCCACAACTGCCATGGCCACTGGGAGTGATGATGGTGGTGATGATGATGATTGGGACTTACGGGCGCCACAACTGCCATGGCCCACTGGGAGTGATGATGGGGGCGATGATGATGGTGATGATGATTGGGTCTTACGGGCGCCACAACTGCCATGGCCCACTGGGGGCGATGATGGTGGTGATGATGATGGTGATGATTATTGGGACTTACGGGTGCCACAACTGCCATGGCCACTGGGGGCGATGATGATGGTGATGATGATTGGGTCTTACGGGCGTCACAACTGCCATGGCCCACTGGGAGTGAAAGACGGTTCGGTAATCAACAATGACCTTGTACTTCTGACGACAAAATACATTCACGCAATAGCTAATGAGTGCACTCTTGGTTTGGCAGCACTAGGTAGTCAGGTTTGGTCGCTGGTTTAGGAGGTTCAGCTCGGCAATCTATGAATTTTCTGACACAGGGCTGCCATGACAAGTTATCAGGCCCTGGTTTATGGATGCTCAGACTGGATATTGATTCAACTTTTTTGGAACGATTCAATTATGATTCATTTTGGAATCTGAATGATTCAATCACCGTTCGATTCACGGATACAATTTTGAGAATTGATACCTACCGATTCAAAGAATCAAAATAAATATTTTAATCGATTCACGTTTGATTTAACATTTAAATATATGAGGTGAATTTATGTCAAATCAATAAAAATGGAAACATGCATATATATATATATATATATATATATATATATATATATATATATATATATATATATATATATATATATATGATCATTAAAACATTGTTACAGCAATAGTATTTCAGTATAAATGAATGTAGCCACTGGGACTGGATGTATTTGCACAATTTACCAGTGTACTTGAATCGTTAAGAATTATTCAATCTTTTGATTCAATCAGCCTTGATTTTATGCGGATTTTGAATCAATCACGATTCATGAATCAAAAGATCAGAGGCCTATTTCACAAAGAAGTTAGTAATTACACATGTTTGCGATTACAAACGCAAGAAAATATTGCAAACCTCACAAAAAGACATTTCACAAACATTCACCACCTCCGAATTACCGATTGTAAAGAAAATTGTAAACACAAATGTTAGAACAGCAGAAACCTTGAAATCAAGAACGTTTGTATTCAACTTGATGCTAATGACAAATAATATGATTGTTAACAAATTCATTTAACAAATATTTACATTGTGATCTATTTTTTAATTCAATATAAAATTAGTTATATGCAGAATTATCTTTTAATTAACATTTCACCGGAATGCAAACTCTGATCGTAAAAATACATCTTGGTAAGCAATTAGAGTAAACAGAATTTGGCCATTCACCGGGTGGCGGAGCATAACAACAGAACTACTCTTAAAAGAAAGATCGTTGAATTTCTCGACCATTTTTCACCTAACCTAGCCGATTTCTTACTTCGTAAAGGGTGCAGGTTCACTGTACATTGCACAATACATCGTTGACCGCTGCAATTATATCGCCATGCGGTTTCTCCGCGCGGAGGCGCCCCTCACAGTGCAATCGGTAAGGTGCATGCACTGTGACTGGACTTCAAAGCTGGAGATCCCTGTTCGAATCTCTCGGGAAATAACTTTTTTGGGGCAGCTATACCTATGTATAACTAAACCATTACCCTAACAACTTCAGCAACGTAACAACCTCACCAAGAAAATAACCTGAACAGTCAAACAATGTCAACTATCAATGCAGTTTCTGAAATTCAGAACCCCTGACCAACTGGAATTACAAGTTTGTAATTGCAAACATTTCCTCACTTCCGTCAACCTTTGAGAAATAGAACATGTGCAATTGCAAACATTTTTACAAACAATATCTTTGTAAACTAGTTTGTAAATAGTAAATTGAGATTTACTGCCCTGGGGTTTTGTGAAATCCAAACTACAAACATGTGTAAACATTATTTGTAATAACAAAGAAATTCTTTGTAATTACAAACTTTTTTGCTTTGTGAAATTGACCTCTGGTGGTGAATCAATTATGTTTTAATTCAATGAATTTTGATTGAACGATTCCAATCGATTCAATCAGTGTCGAATCAATAACCAGTCTGGATGCTATTAACGCAGTGTGAGGCTATATGGATCTGGTTTCTGATGGCTTAGAGTTCCACTCAGAAAGCCAAGCTCAAAAGATTGCTTTATCCTTCCACCTCAGCGCCTCGGTCAACAAGTTGGCCATGGTGCTTTGTTGGTGGAAGGACTTCCGCCTGTCGGTGACTTCCGTGATGGCTGATACTAACGATATGGCGGGAAAAATCAACAGGAAAATACTCCAAACAGCCTTCTGGGTAGGAGTCTATATGTCGCCATCAAAAAAAACATCTCCATAACGGATGGAGTCCACCAAGCATGTCATCTGTTTGTTGTGAACACAAAGGTCTTGGTAGGATTGAGACTAACAGGAATTCAGGCGGCCACATTTGTATTTGGCTGATTTTTGGTGTCAAAGGCGTGTTGTTGTGAGCGTCAACGTCAACTCGGTTCCCATAAAATGCTGTCATCGCGTGCGGCCCGGTATTTAACGGGATACGGTGAACGTGCTCACCGTCCTGGAAATAATGCGGGAAATAGCGCAAACGAGTTTTTGAAACCCAACCACAGCCGCAATTTGAACTTCGATGCCGAAACTATTTTGTGCGTTTTGCGTATTACGCCCTGGGCATATCTCTCCCCATTTGAAATTGAATCGTTATTTAAAAAAAAAACTGTTCAGTTACACGACTCATCACATAAATGTGATGCCAGAATAGCGATAATTTTAACAATAGATTATAAAAGATATAATGAAACACTTGTTTTGTATAAACGCAAGTAATTATAAATAAACAAATGCAAAGCAAACTTTGTGAGCCCTTTTGTGCTAGATTTGTCAAAACAAGGACTAATTTGAATGAACGTGCGCATGTATGAACACTGAGTTACCCCAGACTTGAACTATATGATCTGGCCAATTTCACAAAGAAGTTAGTAGTTACAAATGTTTGCAATTACAAACGCAAGAAAATATTGTAAATCTCACAAAAAGCTATTTCACAAACATAGCCTCTGAATTACCAATTGTAAAAAAAAATGTAAACAAAAATGAAAGTTAGCAGAAAGTTTGCAATCAAGAACGTTTGTATTAAAGCTTATGCTAATTAAAAATGATTTGATTGTTAAAGGGAATGTTTCACCTTTCTGAAAGTTGTCAAATATACGCTGGTTGTAGTCGAAAATATGAAGCAAATGCTGCTGAAAACGATGGTGATATTTTTTATCTCCCGAAAAGTCACTTCACTTTATACAAATTAAGTTTTTAAATTTGGGATGATGACGTTATTATTGAGCTTATGCTAATTAAATTTTAAATACTTTTTTCATTTAAATTTTAAAGACCACCGCTGATTGGCTGACAAAGTGGGATTGGCTGAAAAAGTAGCTGTCAGCCAATCAGCGGCGGCACTAGCCTAAACCCCATTTTGTAAACTATAAATTGAATTGCTTAAAAGCGGCTAAGTTTTGGGGAAAATGACCTTAGTATTTTCGACATTTCAATAACGGCCAAAGATAATGGCTATCTCAGTTCAAAACCAATACAAAGGTGAAACATTCCCTTTAAAAAGTTATTTAACAAATATTTACATTGTGGTTTATCTTTATTCAAAATAAAATTAGTTATAGTGATAATTATCTTTTAATTAGCATTGTATCGGAATGTAAACTCTGACCGTAAAAAATTAATCTTGGTAAGCAGCATTTGCCCATTCTCCGGGCGGCGGAACATAACAACAAAACTACTCTCAAAAGAAAGATCGTTGAATTTTCTCGACCATTTTTTCACCTAACCTAGCCGATTTCCTACGGCGTAAAAGGTGAAGGCTAACTGCACAAGACATCGTTGACCGCTGCAATTCTATCGTCATGCGGTGTCTCCGCGCGGATGCGCCCTCACATCATAGCGCAATCGGTAAGGTGCACTGGACTTCAAAGCTGGAGATCCCTGTTCGAATCTCTCGGGAAATATTTTGTTTCGACAGCTATAACTAGGTATTAACTAAACTATTACCCTAACAACCTCGGCAAAGTAACAACCTCACCAAGAAAATAACCTCAACAGGAAAACAACGTCTGTTCTATCAATGCAATCTCTGAAATGCAGAACCTCTGACCCACTGAAATTACAAGTTTGCAATTACAAACATTTCCTCACTTCCTTCAACCTTTGAGAAATTGAATATGTGTAATTGCAAACATTTCTACAAACAATATCTATGCAAATTAGTTTGTAAATAGTAAATTGAGATTTACTGCCCTGGCGTTTTGTGAAATCCAAATTACAAACATGTGTAAAAAATATTTGTTATAACAAAGAAATTCTTTGCAAATACAAACTATTTTGCTTTGTGAAATTGGTCTCTGATCAAAATTAAAAAAGCCTACCGTATCTCTCAAATGGTAACAATAATAAACGTTTCGTCCTTTGCAGCTCTTAGGTGCGAGTTCTTTTAAAACATATAAACCGGTAACGGCTAAGCCGACATATAGTTCGGCAAGCAGTTCAGACTGACCGTCATATAAGTATGTACATATATTACCAGACCGGAAGCTTCTGCATTGAAGTACCTATTATTAAAATAAACTTTAGTTTCCCTACCAGTAGCATGGCGCCAGTGATATATCACCAACGTCTTGTAGCGTTATATACTTTGTCAGGGTATTACACACACACACACACACACACACACACACACACACACACACACACACACACACACACACACACACACACACACACACAC
This sequence comes from Chirona hameri, assembly GCA_036785665.1. Taxonomy (NCBI): domain Eukaryota; kingdom Metazoa; phylum Arthropoda; class Thecostraca; order Balanomorpha; family Balanidae; genus Chirona; species Chirona hameri. The sequence continues at coordinate 39,753 of JAXIVJ010004188.1, read as the reverse complement.
ACACACACACACACACACACACACCCACCCACCCACCCACCCACCCACCCACCCACCCACCCACCCACCCACCCACCCACCCACCCACCCACCCACCCACCCACCCACCCACCCACCCACCCACCCACCCACCCACCCACCCACCCACCCACCCACCCACCCACCCACCCACCCACCCACCCACCCACCCACCCACCCACCCACCCACCCACCCACCCACCCACCCACCCACCCACCCACCCACCCACCCACCCACCCACCCACCCACCCACCCACCCACCCACCCACCCACCCACCCACCCACCCACCCACCCACCCACCCACCCACCCACCCACCCACCCACCCACCCACCCACCCACCCACCCACCCACCCACCCACCCACCCACCCACCCACCCACCCACCCACCCACCCACCCACCCACCCACCCACCCACCCACCCACCCACCCACCCACCCACCCACCCACCCACCCACCCACCCACCCACCCACCCACCCACCCACCCACCCACCCACCCACCCACCCACCCACCCACCCACCCACCCACCCACCCACCCACCCACCCACCCACCCACCCACCCACCCACCCACCCACCCACCCACCCACCCACCCACCCACCCACCCACCCACCCACCCACCCACCCACCCACCCACCCACCCACCCACCCACCCACCCACCCACCCACCCACCCACCCACCCACCCACCCACCCACCCACCCACCCACCCACCCACCCACCCACCCACCCACCCACCCACCCACCCACCCACCCACCCACCCACCCACCCACCCACACACACACACACACACACACACACACACACACACACACACACACACACACACACACACACACACACACACACACACACACACACACACACACACACACACACACACACACACACACACACACACACACACACACACACACACACACACACACACACACACACACACACACACACACACACACACACACACACACACACACACACACACACACACACACACACACACACACACACACACACACACACACACACACACACACACACACACACACACACACACACACACACACACACACACACACACACACACACACACACACACACACACACACACACACACACACACACACACACACACACACACACACACACACACACACACACACACACACACACACACACACACACACACACACACACACACACACACACACACACACACACACACACACACACACACACACACACACACACACACACACACACACACACACACACACACACACACACACACACACACACACACACACACACACACACACACACACACACACACACACACACACACACACACACACACACACACACACACACACACACACACACACACACACACACACACACACACACACACACACACACACACACACACACACACACACACACACACACACACACACACACACACACACACACACACACACACACACACACACACACACACACACACACACACACACACACACACACACACACACACACACACACACACACACACACACACACACACACACACACACACACACACACACACACACACACACACACACACACACACACACACACACACACACACACACACACACACACACACACACACACACACACACACACACACACACACACACACACACACACACACACACACACACACACACACACACACACACACACACACACACACACACACACACACACACACACACAACCATCCAAAAAGAAATTGTAATTAATGCCAAATCAAATGCAGCATTGAAGTTATATTTTTGCCAGAATGGCCGTCATTTGCTACAATAATGAGGGTAATAATGTTTCATAATTTGTACAAAAGCTGTGTTTCCAGCCAGATTATTATTTACATACAAACTTCAATACAAAAAACGAAAGCTGTTGCAACAGAAGTTGTGTCTAGCCCAGTGATGCTTATTGCTTCTTGTAATTACGCATGCATCAGACATCAGGAACCACAAGAGGGAACCATTAAACTCGAAGCATTAACATACCCATACCATGACGCCACCACTTAATCCATCATATTCTGACGGAGTGCATCATTTATAAGGCAGTGTTTCCATGACCTGATGAAACACATTCTCATATAAACAAAATTGCACAAACGTCTATAACACATTAACCAAAACCAAACACGTCCATTCGTCACATTTATCGATCCAGCATGGTAAAATCACCACGACAACGGTACCCAGCAGCTGCCTCTCCCTCTCCGACCTCTCCGTCGATCGCCGCTGACGCCGCCTCCCGCCGCTCCGGCGCGCCACTGCGTGAACCGCCCCCCGGCGGCTGACGATCCCGGCGCACGGCGCGGCGCGGCGACAGACACGGCGCGGTCGTGCCGCAGCGCGCCATTCGTCAGCGGGCGCCGATGGCGGCGCGGCGCGTATTTGCGGCGCGTTACCTCCGATATCAGTCCCCCGGAGTGCGGGCCGCGCCTGCCGGCCGACCCCCCACACCCGTCATCGGTCACCGGCGCACGGCCGCAGCGAGAGGCGCACGATTTACACGCGATGCCTCATGGCGTTTAATGCAGTATTTCACACCGGGCGCTGCAGGAGCGCGTGCCTGGCATTTCTCGCCAGCCGGGCCGGAGCCGCGCCGGAGCCGCGCCTCGGCCGGGTCGGCTCGCCGCGTGTTGTCCCGTGTTTCCAAACGGCGGCGGGGCGGCGGTCGGCCGGGGCGCCGCGATGCGGGCTGGATAATGTCGCCGGTCGGCGCAGCGAGCCGCGATTAACGCCACCCGACAGCCGCAGCCGCTCTCACGCCATTCGGGCCCGGAGACACCTATCAGAACCGGATCGGACCGCTCTCGACCGACGCCGGCGGCGGCGGCGGCGACGGCGGCGGGCGGCGTGCCGTGCCGTGCCGCCGCTGACTTCTGGTCACTGGCCGTCGGCGAGGGATCTGCCAACACGTCCAGCACACAACTAACTATGGATCACTGACTAATGGCCTCTGACATCCACCTGGACCTGGTCTATGTAAAGCAAGCAGGCACAAGCCAATGACAAAACCATACAACATTAAGGCCGCTGAACACCGATATCTCCTGAACTGTGGGTAGCCAGCAGCCACTACCCAGCACAGTCAACAGATAACATACAGGCTGCTGCTCACCGACCATGACCACAGACCACTCACCAATAACTAGTGCAAGGGTAGTGTCTATGGCCAGTGCAATATGACATCACCGTCACACACTAACGCACAATATCACCAGTGCGCGTGATCGACGGCCCCGTCAGAGTACCGCTCCTGAGTTCCTAACCCTCCCCTGCGCGCGTCCCTCTCGGCCGCCGGTGTTGGCGTCCTGTGCGGCAGTGCGGTCTCTGGTGGTACCGGTCTGCTGGGCGCTGCAGTCTCCAATCCATCACCGGCGCCCGCCGCCAAATTGCCACAAACACGGCGCGCGGCGCGGCCGGCGACGCGCCGCGACAGCCGCGCCGTTTGTTTGCCGCGCCGTTATCGTCTCTGTCGCGCCGCTCCGTCATCGGGGCGTCGCGAGCGGTGCCGGGTTGGCAGTGAGCAGGCGGCGGGGGCGGGGGTGGAGAGTGGAGATGGTGGATGGGACGGGAGGCATGCGCGACGATATGGGGCGGAGAGCAAACTCTCTTGGGATAAAATCAGTGTGTATTATGTAACTTTCAATAATATGCATTAATTTTGGCAAAACACTTGCTCTGTAGGAGAAATTCTGAGCATTGAAAGCAATTCCAAAAGCCTTAAAACTTAACATAATGTTGAGATGTACAACTTTGTTTAGGATTAGAAAGAAGCAGCTATAAATTTAAATTCTGCTTAATAGGCATAAATATAAACATAGGCATAAATATAAACATAGGCATAAATATAAACATAGGCATAAATATAAACATAGGCATAAATATAAACATAGGCATAAATATAAACATAGGCATAAATATAAACATAGGCATAAATATAAACATAGGCATAAATATAAACATAGGCATAAATATAAACATAGGCATAAATATAAACATAGGCATAAATATAAACATAGGCATAAATATAAACATAGGCATAAATATAAACATAGGCATAAATATAAACATACACCATGGAGGTATCTTCTGATGGCACCATTTATATTTGTGTGCATTTGTATTATGCCGTAATGATGTATTTTACTCTTAAGACAATGTCAGTCAACTAGTTCTGCTTTGTAAAACAAAAAACACAGCATAGTGCATATATTTCTTTAAAAAAAAATATATCAAAGTTCTGTCCTTAAGCTTTGTTTGACGGCATGTCATTTTTCATTTTCTGGCTCGCTAAGCTCAAAATCATAAACTGAGCTCATGTTACGGTACAAACACGGTTAACATCAGCCGCTGAGATCACACGATAAGCCTTACATGTCAGTGAATGTTATCGCAAACGGAATAAATCCGTTTTGTTGGGTGATAAGGCTTTACAAATTCATTAGTAAAAAATTGAACAAGTATGAAAATGAGGACAAGTAGAAGTAGCCAACAACTCGAGGTCACCAGCACAATACAAATTCAAAGTTTTTGAACTTTAAAAAACAAAATATTCTTCGAAATATATATATAGCAATCAAGCTTTTCGCCTTATACATCATCCCCTTATATCCATAAAATGATAACACTTGGTTTGGTCTGATGACTTATACACGATATTTTCTGTCTCTTTAGTGCTGTAGCTCTACACCTCCACTGCTCTCCACTCCCTTCGCCCCGGAAAACCCTTCCATCCTCCCAGCGAGGTGTGGCGTGGTGTGGCGCGGTGTGGCGCGGTGTGGCGCGGCGCGACAGATCCGGCGCGCTGTCCGGACTCGGCGGCGATTTACGACGCGGGGCTGTCGCCTGATTGCGCCGCTCGGCCATGATACACGCTCAATTTCCCGTCGCCGTTTATCATCGTGCAAGCCGACAACACGTCAATTCCCATGCAGCGCCGCGGCCGCTGTCGTCCGAGCTCCGGAGCAGCCATAATTAAGCCATTGTGCGACCGTGTCTAAATCAGGCGCCGCGGCTGAGACGCCGGCGTCGGCAACACGAGACGCACGAGGGGCATTCAGCCGGCCCGTGAGACGGGGATGGGGCGTGGGCTAAGGTGACGCTCGGCTGGGTAGTGGGGAGGAGGGGCAGCTGACTTGGGAAGGAGGGGCGACACTCGGCTGACTGACCTGATAAAGAGGGGCGACGCTCGGCTGACTGACCAGGGAAGGAGAGGCGACGCTCGACTGGGTAGAGTGGGGAGGAGGGGCGGCTGACCTGGGAAGGGCGACGATCGGCTGGGTAGAGTGGGGAGGAAGGGCAGCTGACCTGGGAAGGGCGACAATCGGCTGCGTAGAGTGGGGAGGAAGGGCAGCTGACCAGGGCAAGAGGGGCGACGCTCGGTTGGGTAGAGTGGGGAAGAGGGGCAGCTGACCTGGGAAGGAGGGGCGACACTCGACTGGGTAGAGTGGGGAGGAGGGACAGCTGACCTGGAAAAGAGGGGGCGAAGCTCGACTGGGTAGAGTGGGGAGGAAGGACAGCTGACCTGGAAAAGAGGGGGCGACGCTCGACTGGGTAGAGTGGGGAGGAAGGGCAGCTGACCAGGGAAGGAGAGGCGACGCTCGACTGGGTAGAGTGGGGAGGAGGGGCAGCTGACCTGGGAAGGAGGGGCGACACTCGACTGGGTAGAGTGGGGAGGAGGGACAGCTGACCTGGAAAAGAGGGGGCGACACTCGACTGGGTAGAGTGGGGAGGAGGGACAGCTGACCTGGAAAAGAGGGGGCGACGCTCGACTGGGTAGAGTGGGGAGGAAAGGCAGCTGACCAGGGAAGGAGAGGCGACGCTCGACTGGGTAGAGTGGGGAGGAGGGGCAGCTGACCTGGGAAGGAGGGGCGACACTCGACTGGGTAGAGTGGGGAGGAGGGACAGCTGACCTGGAAAAGAGGGGGCGACACTCGACTGGGTAGAGTGGGGAGGAGGGACAGCTGACCTGGAAAAGAGGGGGCGACGCTCGACTGGGTAGAGTGGGGAGGAAAGGCAGCTGACCAGGGAAGGAGAGGCGACGCTCGAATGGGTAGAGTGGGGAGGAGAGGCAGCTGACCTGGGAAGGAGGGGCGACACTCGACTGGGTAGAGTGGGGAGGAGGGACAGCTGACCTGGAGAAGAGGGGGCGACGCTCGACTGGGTAGAGTGGGGAGGAAGGGCAGCTGACCAGGGAAGGAGAGGCGACGCTCGACTGGGTAGAGTGGGGAGGAGGGGCAGCTGACCTGGAAAGGAGGGGCGACATTCGACTGGGTAGAGTGGGGAGGAGGGGCAGCTGACCTGGGGAGGGGCGATACTCGGCTGACTGACCCGGGAAAGAGGGGTGGCTGACTGACCTGGGAAAGAGGGGGCGGCTGACCAGGGAAGGAGGGTCATCTCTATATATGTCTCTAAATCAACGACACATGAATCACACTTCTGCCGGACAAGTCCGAAATCATTGGGTGTGCCCTCGGTGGTTGCAACAAGAGTCGCTACGTATCGCGACCACGGGGAATCTTTGAAGAATTGCAAATTAATTTATGGATTACACAGTACGCTGTTATGCTCGCAGGAAATGGTATTGCCAGGATTCCTTGACAGATTGTTGTTGGCAGATATTCGATAATCATATCTGGATCGCTCGGGTGGAAAGGATGTCGGTGAAAGGCGCACCAATACAGTTCAAAACACTTCCAGCGATGTTGAAACAGTCGGAGCGACTTAGCAGTGCAAACTGCAAATGATTGTAGTGAATGTTTCTATTTATGTAAATTAAGTTTCAGCAGATCCTCTCCCTGTATGTTGCATCACAAAACACTTAATTCAAGACAAGAAGTTAAATAAACACTTCGGTCTTCGGATGAAATTTGTAAGCTTTATTTGTTGTAGGTTTTCAGTGCCAAACATGGTGACGGTGATTCCGGTGTTAGTACATGTGGTCATTGTTTCACGCATTGTGATACATCATCAATTCTGAGCATGGGCATTCTGATTATACAATAAACTGTGCAGCTTGCCGTTGTTCATGGCTATACCTATCTAATCTTGCATTTGCACTGACTTAGCCAATGATCAGGATAGCATGTTGCCAGCATTGACCAGTATCAGAAATGAATGAGAAATTACTGCCATTCTAAGCATGTTCAACTTCAGCTTTTGAGTTTGACATAAATTAGTGAATAGTGAGTCGATGGTTAACTCACTAAACGAGCTCGGAGCTGATTTTTATGCTCGTATTTCGAACTGAGTGGTCTACTATTTCCTTGTCTAACGAAGAAGTAACGCCCCCTTTGTCACCGTCTGTTATTAGGTACCGCGGTATTACGGCATTTGACCTCTCCCTTCCTTATACCTGTGGAGTGTCGCCCTATCTCTGTCGAGTGTCGCCCTATCTCTGTCGAGTGTCGCCCTATCTGTCGTGCCCCGCCTCCTCACTCCCTTCCTTATACCTGTCGAGTGTCGCCCTATCTTTGTCGTGCCCCGCCTCCTCACTCCCTTCCTTATACCTGTCGAGTGTCGCCCTATCTGTCGTGCCCCGCCTCCTCACTCCCTTCCTTATACCTGTCGAGTGTCGCCCTATCTGTCGTGCCCCGCCTCCTCACTCCCTTCCTTATACCTGTCGAGTGTCGCCCTATCTGTCGTGCCCCGCCTCCTCACTCCCTTCCTTATACCTGTCGAGTGTCGCCCTATCTGTCGTGCCCCGCCTCCTCACTCCCTTCCTTATACCTGTCGAGTGTCGCCCTATCTGTCGTGCCCCGCCTCCTCACTCCCTTCCTTATACCTGTCGTGTGTCGCCCTATCTGTCGTGCCCCGCCTCCTCACTCCCTTCCTTATACCTGTCGAGTGTCGCCCTATCTGTCGTGCCCCACCTCCTCACTCCCTTCCTTATACCTGTCGAGTGTCGCCCTATCTGTCGTGCCCCGCCTCCTCACTCCCTTCCTTATACCTGTCGAGTGTCGCCCTATCTGTCGTGCCCCGCCTCCTCACTCCCTTCCTTATACCTGTCGAGTGTCGCCCTATCTGTCGTGCCCCGCCTCCTCACTCCCTTCCTTATACCTGTCGAGTGTCGCCCTATCTGTCGTGCCCCACCTCCTCACTCCCTTCCTTATACCTGTCGAGTGTCGCCCTATCTGTCGTGCCCCGCCTCCTCACTCCCTTCCTCTGATGCTTCGACGTCTGACATATCTCTGTATGTCCGCTGACACTACGCGTACGCATGTCTGTCACACCCGAACACTCCCCTGGCCAGCGTCTGGCATACCCTCGGTCCTCGCCCCCTCTACCGCCACATGCGTATGTGATACACCTGCCACTCCACCGCATCTGGCATACCCTCCTAGCTCCCTCTGCCACGACATGTCTGTCACCCCTCCCTCTCCCACCACATGCGTCTGTCACCGGTGCCGATGTGGGGCCGGGTTGGCTCTGTCAGCGGTCGCGCGCGGCTCGGTCGCGGCTCGGTCGCGACTCGGTCGCGGCTCGGTCGCGGCCGGCTGCTCGGCTGTCACCCGCCCGGCGATCTCCGAGCCGATACGTCGCCCGACATGTGTCGCCGATTTGTCCACGACTGGTTGCAGCCGGGGCGGTCTGGCCTGACGTGCTGACGTGTTCGGCCTGACGTGCTGACGTGTCCGGTGTGTGTGTGTGCGTGTGCGTGTGCGTGTGCGTGTGCGTGTGCGTGTGCGTGTGCGCGTGCGCGTGCGCGTGCCTGTCTGCCTGCCTGCCTGTCTGTCTGTCTGTCTGTCTGTCTGTCTGCGCGTGATTTTTTTGGGGGTGGGGTGGGGGGGTGAGGAGGGGAGTGATTCTCGCCCACCCCGTAGTCCAGCCTATAGCTATATGCCGCCGCGGGTGGGGAGGAGAACCACTCCCCTCCGGGGCGGGGAACCGAATGACTTGCGCCAGTAGCCAGACTCGAACCCGGAACCCTTGGATTCCGAGTCCGACGCTCTACCAACTGAGCCACCCGGCCCCCGGGGGTAGTGCGTGCGTGTCCTTGTGCGTGCCCCTATCTGTGGATGTGCGCATGCGCGAGCCAACTGCCCTGTCACCAGTTCGAGGGTGCCGCTCCCACCGAAGACGCTCAACATAACTATGTAGCTCCTTCCAGAGCATCGTTCAACAGAGGGCTCTGTGTAGCGTCGTCCGCCCGGTCTGACGGTCGAGGGACAGGCAACACTCACAGTCACTACCGCCGTGATTGGTGATTAGCTGCATGTGCGCCGTGCGGGGCTCGCGGTGTGTGCACTGTGCACGCTGAATCGGAGGCGACACCGGTGCGTCCGATAGCGTCACCCAACTGTCTGATGCAGCGCTACAATGGGACAGCAGGCCGCGGGACGGCGCCACGCCGTCCTCAGGCCGACTGTACAGGGTGGACGGCCGATGACAGACACTTACAACAGTGCAACAATCGACAAAACAGATCCTGCAGTCAGCAGCGTTGTCAGGGCGGGGACGCGGCTGGTGGCTGGGGGTGACACGCGCTCGGACCGACAGGCGAGGGCTGGTGGTGACATTGTGGAGTCGAATTCCTCCCAGTCGAAGCGGGAGGAGAGGCGACAGGCGGGCTGGACCGAGACCGGAACAGACCCTGAGTCAACCACTAATGAGCGACACACTCAGTACTGACACATTGACATTGACATAATGACACATCGACAACAGACGCCGGCATCGCCGGGACCATCGCGACACGTCGGGACACACAGACTGTATACACCCACCAGAGACGCAGCGAGCGGACGGACGTCTCCGGCGTCCCGGCGTCTCCGGCGTCCTGCCAGCAGACCACACATGGCCTCTGTCAGCCGTCGGCGGCCGCGTGACCGATCGCTCTCGGGTCAGAGGTCAGGGTGCGCGCCTTTTGTCGCCGCGACCGCGTCACCGGCCGACCACACTCGCGCGCCGGCCGCCGCCGCCTTTTTGTAAGCGGTTCTTTGCGCGGCAAAACGCGCTCTCAGTTTGTTTAGCGCCGGCAGCACGGCCGACACGGCGACACCCTGAGAAAGCGGTCCGCGTAAAAACGCGATCTGTTGTAGTGAGTGGCGGCCAGGTGGACGGCTGGGAGACATGAGACGCCTACGCTGCGACACTGCACCCCGCCGCGGGGTCTCACGGCGCCACCGGGTTAGATGTCACCAGCCGGACGTCACGCTGCCTCATGGTTGAGTCTAGTAGTAATGGAATGTTTGCATATTAAAATAAGAATGCGTTAGGTTAACATTTCTGCCGCCATCGACCCAGTGTTATAGCTTCGCTGCTGTAAGGCGGGTGGACTACATATTCTATCCAGCCCTCAAGAATATCTGGTCACATGGTAGACACAGGTGGTTGTTAGGAATCTGGTAACGATCTATAAACGTAAATTATATTGTATTATTGTATTCTGAATCATAAAAAATAGCCCGTTTACAGCCAACACAAAACGTTTCTATGATAAGAACGGCTCTGGTTGATTGGAAGTGCCCAAATGGCAACTTTAGTATGTAAGCTGCTTTGACGGTGATTTTATGTAAGTATCACGACAAGTAACGATTGGATGTGTATAATATCATGTAATACTTAATCGTACTCAAAACTATTAATCACCTTTGAGTACCAATTAAAGGAACACAAATGTTCGACAAACCTTTGTGTATGGTTAGCTCATAAAATGCATCATTTGCACAAAACAAGCTGGGACCACAGCGTCACGAATTTTCCCAGCGAGACATTCCAAAGCGCTGATAGCAACTGCACTGCACATCATCTATTCGCTGCATACTGAGAAGACCCGGCTCAGTCATTTCATAACCGAGTCGTCGCTCGTAACCTCCGTCAGAAACATTCCGGCCACCTGTCCTCCCAGCAGGGGCCTAGGTGAAGCAGCGCGGCGCTCCAGCTCGAGAGCGGTCGCGGCGGCAGCCTTTCTTCAGGCGCCGTCTGAAGTCGGCGTGCCTTTCAGGCCGAGGACGACATTGATCCCGAGTTTACAGCAACATCGACGCTGAAAGACCCCGCTGCCAACACATCATCGCCGCGGTGAATGGCACATTCTCGAGCGCCACAAGGCGACAGTGATCACTGCTGAATTCCGCCCAGTCAAAGTTGGCCGATTTCTTAGGGCGACTGACAGTGTTTTCGACAGTTCTGATGCCCATGGTTTCTGCGCGGCCGCGCGCATTGTGAGCTCGTCGCGAGCGATTGTGCGCAGTGCGCCTGCGCGAGCTGACGACGGGGTGCCGGCCGGCGCGGGCCCGCTGCTGAATTAGACCGTAATAGAGCTGTTTTCTCCTTGTAGATGAGGGGGCCATCATATTTTATCAATACGGGATAATGCCTCAATGGGGAGAAATCATCATAGATCACGCCAATGACAGTCATCTTTTTACGCGCAGCGATGGCACAAAGCTATTTGTACCGATGTTTTTCGACTTGTTTGTAACGTGGCCGATGACAGACGCCGGCGGCGTGGAGCGGCGCAGCAGTGACAAATGTGAGCCGTAATCGTCGCCGCTGCGTCGCTTCACGCCGCCGCCATTGTTGTCCGTGTGCTAACGATTTTTACCAGGCCCGATGGCGTCGCCAGCAGTATTTGCTCTCCAGGGGCGGGGGCGGCGGCGGGGGCGGGGGCGGTGCAGATGTGTGCGTGCGTGATCGCGTGTAATTGTTGCTGCCAGCGGGAGTCGCCAGCTCCCGGCTGCCGGGGTGCCGCCGGCTGCAGACCATTGTTGTCACAATCGTGTGCAGGGTGTTGATCGCTGTCATCAGTCAGGGGAGGCCGAGAGTCGCAGACCAGGCGATTTCAGAACGGAAAACCATAAACGGAAAGTATTGGGAGGTAACGCAAAACGCTGTGGTGACTCGTCCGAAAACTAAAACCTTGTGAAGTCGCATCTCAGTCGCTCGATCATATATCGGAAAGTTGTAACGTGGAGCTGTGACAAACGCAGCTCCGTTGCTCGATCAGCTTCCAAATCAGTCCAGTCTATCAAGGTCAAATTCCAGCTTTCGAAATGTCATGTTTCGAAATACCAGATTTCGCAATTCCAGATAGCAAAATATTGTATTGTAAAATTCCAGAAGAATTCGCGAGAATCAAACCAGTGAAGAAAAACTCAGCCAGTATCCATTGTATGTTGTGTTAAGCTGAGGGTGGACCCAGCACGACCAAAACAAGTCGGTTTGAGGCAAGATTCCTTTACTCAATACTTTATTACTTAATACTTAATTCCTTTACAAGTCTGTTTGAGGCCCCAACCCCGAAAAAAAATATGATAAAAGCACAAAAAAAGCATCTGATTTCGCTTTCTTTTGGATCAATATATGATTTAAAATAAGCCTTCCCAAATGAACGTTGCATATGTTTTTCCCTTTAAATCCACGAAATGAGTATATTTTTGGCCGATTTCAGTCGCTCTGGAAGCCAAACCCCCCCCCCCCCCCCCCCCCCCCCCCCCCCCCCCGCTGCCAACCTTCGACCCACTCCACCTTGTATCCACCAGTGCTTCCCGAGAGAGAAAATGTTCTGCCACAACTGAACATTAGGGACACGATATCGGTCGCATTACCCTAAAGTGGTATTATGCTGTCCAACAACTAGAAGAAGAAAAACATGTTCCTCTTTTCAGAATTTCAACACTTAGTATTTTCGGATTCTTTGTCAAACTGAGCATTACAAAAATAGTATAGTAATATAGTAAAAATAGTTTCCACATAACAATAAAGAAAAACACTGATCAGGTGCATAATGCTTCATAAGGAGTAGTCACGCATCAAATAATGACTTTTTCAAATTTACCGAATTTAAGAAAACCTTGCCCATGGTCTGGTCATGAACCATTACATACAATTCAAGTAGTAATAATGTTGCATATATCTGTATTGAAAAGTTCGATGTATATAAAGGTCTTGCAACAGAAGTCAGACATGACAAGAAACTTCAGAGTTTCAGAGTTGATACTTTTTCAGGGTCTGGATCATGATGATGATGATCATCATCATCATCATATGATGATTGGGCGCCGCAACTGTCCACATTATATGACGTCTTCGAAGACTAGAGCAAGGGTTGTTTTACTGTAGTATTCAAAGATTTTTAGTCAGTTCTGACTTAATTTTGCTGAGAAATTATGACATTCGACTGTAGAGCCCTTCATGGAGCCGGAATCCCGTATGGGAATGGGAATGGGACGGGAATGGTTGGGAATGGGGCATATTTTGGGGAAATTAACGGTTTGAAACGGTTTACGGGAGACTATATAATTGTGTCGCGAAAACCTGCCCCCACCAAAAAGGAAAACAAAAGAAAACCTGAATTTAAACATTATGATGTGCAGAAACTATCACACAACACATTCTTAGCATAACATAAGAGAAAGACATGTCAATGCCAAGGTTCCAGAAATGTGAGCTGGGAACCAGATTCAGTATCCCTACCAGGAATTGCGTGTGGATAGCACGTGGGCCCACTACGGCTGCATCAGGGCCTCATGCGGCAACAGTGGGCCCACGCCCCATATGCTATCCACACACAATTCCTTGTAGGGATGCCTACCTGAACTATTTGACCTGACAACCTGGTGGTACGCATAGATAACCAAGGAAATAGCTTATTCTGAAACCTGGTTGCAACCCAATACCCATGTACCCCCCCCCCCAAAAAAAAACATAGGTATTATCGTATTGCACATTTGCATAACATAAAACTTCTAACATTGGACTGAAAACTGAAAAAGGTGAGTAGAATTGTTTTACTGAGGGCTAGCAGCTACCTCCAAATTGGAACAGGGTCCTAGGGTAGCTTTGGAGCTGGGGTGCGGAGTGGAACATTTTGGCTAAAATAAGCATACAGTGGAAAATCAACCAAATATATATATATATATATATATATATATATATATATATATATATATATATATATATATATATATATATATATATATATATATATATATATATATATATATATATATATATATATATATATATATATATATATATATATATATATATATATATATATATATATATATATATATATATATATATATATATATATATATATATATATATACACGGCTTTATCAATATCCAATTAGCCGCTCACCAGAATGAGTTATTAGGTACCTTTGTTCTTACCTGTCTTTCCCTACACAGGCTGTCCCCATCATTACATCCATAAATAAGTATCAGGATTCAGGGTTCCAATTATCCAATACATTTTAAAATAAGAAGTGGAAAATTCACAGTAAAACTAGGGAAAGGAGTAGAAAAATAGCATCCATAGGTGTCGTTTTCCACCAACATTTCCCAATGCTAGGACACTGATTTGAAATGGCGTGTGGATAGCACGTGGGCCCACACCGGGGTCGCACGAGGGCCTCATTCGGCCAGTGGCCCCACATGCTATCCACACGCAATTCCTGGTTGGGATGACGTCACTTACCCTGCCTAAATCCAGCACCTGGTAGGTTTACCCAAGACTCATTTACTAATAGATTACCTGCATACAAGCCCCCCCCCCCCCCCCCACAAAAAACGCATGGAGTATGGACCGTTCTATCACTTTGCACTGTGAAATATGGCTCGCACTAAAAGCTGGAGTTTTCGCAGCAGTTGGCCGCCAGAGACCGCCAGTGAGCCAGGGTGTTATGACGTCGCAAGCAAATATTTAGCAGCTAACGCTAAATATTTATTTGTTTATAAATAAATAAAACATAAGTAAATATTTATCGTTAAAGGGAATAGTTCACCTTTAACATGGAGTTTTGGACTGAGATAGCAGATTTGTAGAGCAGATCTCAAAATGGGTTGTGGTGAAAGAATTACCTCCCTACGTTAAGTAATTTCGACACAGGACTAGTGGGCCCGGTTTCATATCCGCTGTTCCGGGTCACGATCGGGACATCTCGCTCGCCGCTCGCCGCCGGAGGCAGGTACACCCTCTGACACGTCGTCTCTGGTCACGACGCCTCGTTAATATCCGCTCAGCCGCCCGGGCGGCGCGGCGGCCACTTGTCAGAGACTGTACTTGGCGTCAGGCGGAGCGGGGCGGAGCCAGAACGCCAGCTGCTATCGTACGATTTCTCGTGAAATAGAAAGAGAAACTTACTTCTTTCTCCACATATATCCATCAGTTGTCCAAACCAAAGTCATATTCGTAGTTTTGAGCTCAAGATGCACCTAATGGTTGAACTTCAAGACAACTTTCAAGGTGACCTATTATTCCCTTTAAATATTTAACTGGTACCATTTGCTTGCGACGTCATAACACCCTGGCTCACTGGTTCGTGGCGGCCAACTGCTGCGAAAACTCTAGCTTTTAGTGCGTGCCCGAAATTGACATATGAAGTGTGAAAAAATGGCGACAATTGATGTTTCAACTGCGTCACTTCTGAAACATGAATGTGAGTTGGTAATGGTAAGTTGCCAACACTAAATTCAATGGGGTACTTCACAACTCACCAGGCATATTGTGTATGTATTTTGTAAGGAATTTTACCTAATATAAAACAAAATCCGATTATACTGTTCAGAATAAATTTAGCCGCACAACAATTCACGGAAACAGATATTAAATTCCATGGAGAGACCCAAAAACATATTGTAATATTTAACACTTCAGAAGACGCAGAAGCCAAAGAATGCCGATCATATCAAATAAAACTCCCTATATGGTAGCAATGAATGTTACCAAACTAAATACATTTATGACGCGTCCTTCCATGCGCTGTACCATGGGTTCGCACTAAAAGCTGGAGGTTCCGCAGCAGTTGGCCGCCAGAGACCGCTAGTGAGACAGGGTGTTATGACGTCGCAAGCAAATATTTAGCAACTAACGCTACATATTTATTTGATAGTAAATAAATAAATAAATACATATTTGCATATTTATTTGTTTATAAATAAATAAACACATATTTAGCATTAACTGGTACCATTTGCTTGCGACGTCATAACATTCTGGCTCACTTGTAGTCCCTGGCGGCCAACTGCTGCGAAAACTCTGGCTTTTTGTGCGAGCCGTTCACCATGCTAATTGCTATACCAAGGCCAATCTAATGCTATGCTATACAATGAATATCACAGCAAGCTGAAGCGTCCAGTTGTTCACACTTCCAAATTCAAACTTAAAACTAAAAGTCCTTGGCCAAAGTGGGTGATATATGGCCTTGGTGACTGGTGAGGGTTGAGGACTTGTGTAGCAGTGAAAGCTATATGGGGGTGAGATGTTGAAAATCATCTTCCAAGTCTATATTTCTGCTCGAAGAGGTTATCGTGATCAAATGTAAGTTGAAAGAATATTTATGTTTTCATATTGATAATGGCTTCTGAACTTCACACATCTTCTGTTAATTTCAATTTGGAGGGAAAGGACTGCTAGAATTTCATGCAGCCAGTGTAACTACTGTAACGGAACATTATGGGCTTCATTAAATAACATATAGTTTATCTCAAGTGCCAACCTCACTTACCTAAGTTTCGAATTTCTTACTCAAGCGTTATTATTAGAGAACCATGTCATGTCCATTGTCAACGTAGGTTGGTAGCGGTAGGTGCCCAAGCGCTTTGTTGGACCAATCGGCTATGTCTTGATACAATGTGTTATGTATGACTGATACAATCAAACTATACCCAAATCTACAGTTGATTTCATCTTAATTTGTTTTTTGTCTTTTTCTTGTGGTGAAAGTCCTGGTTGGCTTGAACGTTACATGTGAAACAAGGACATACTTAATTATTGCAAACATGACCACAACTCACAAGTAAATCCTACACCACTCACATTGACTCATTGACTCACATTGTGTGGGAGTTTTAAAGCATGACATAAATGCATTATAAATGCAAATGCATGACATAAATGCATAAATGCATATTTTATCACCACAAAAGGTTGTTGTTGCTGGATTAGGGTGCGTAGCCGTGAAGCTACCACAAAAGGTGAAATATGCTTAAACTTTTTCATGGTTGCGGGTGGGAACGGGTGGGTCAGTTATGAAATGGGGGTGGAACGGTGCTGAATGGGCTGGAACGGAATGTGGGCTGAAAATGTGTCCCGTGAAGGGCTCTATTCGACTGTTCAGTGGACACAATGTGAATAGAAGAAAAAAATGTTTTCAGTAACATTGGTCGTGTAACATATGATTTTAATACAAATGTACATAGTGGCTAAAGCCTTGGAAGAATAACAAAATCATCTCATAAATATTTCGTGGCCAAATTCTTGGCAAGTTGATCAGTTTATATAAAAAATGAAGGGAAATCCAAATTTTCTGGTTCTGCTTTTTACTTGAACGACATAAGGCAAACATAGGGCAAGTTTATCCAACACTTCTACTCAACACACGAGTTTATAGGAACCAAAAGCACGAGCAACCGACATCGGACTCCACATACGGCACACTCATGGTCAGAGGTGAGGCCACACACACATGACCACGTGGTTAGAGGTGAGACCACACACACATGACCACGTGGTCAAGCGCCGTTATTGTCATCTCTAATAGCTAGTAAACCATTGTTGTGTTGATAGTATTTTCACACCACAAGATCCCCGTCGATTTCACCCTATCTCCCCCAATCTATGGGACAGTTCCGTGGGTAAAATCCGACTAAATCCGCTGCCTGCGCTTACTGGCGCCGTTGTGCTTTTCGTAATCCTTCGTGCGGGAGGTGCCGCCGCCGTCTTGATTACAGGTGACGACAGGAGCAAACTGATAGACTCAACTGCTTCATTATAGTAGTCTGACTTCCCTACTTTAGGTGTTGGCCTTATTGTTTATGCGTGAGGTACTCAATATTCTCAGACCATGTACTGTTCATTGTGCTTATGTTCTAGCATGTTTTGTTTAGTAGTTGAATGGATATCATAGAAATATATTGTTTAACTGTTAGCCTTTAGCCACGTGGGCCAATGGAAGAACCCACATAACCACGTGGTCAGTCATTAGGATATACCGGTTACATTGGCAGACTTTAGTTTGCCCACCTGATTTTACCTTACCTCCCCCAATCCATCGAGCGGGTTCATTGCCTTAATCCGTCTAAATCCCCTGGCGGTAGGCGCCGCTAGGTTTTTCATAATTCCCAGCCCCGCCGCGTCTTTCATAACTTGTAAAGGGTTTCCGCTCCAAATCACTCGACTGCCACCCCTACGCAGCCAAAGGATTAGCCCTACCCCCACATTATCGACGGAGTATTCCTAATCCACCAGAAGTCACCTGCCGTGCACACATGGTCACTGTGTGCTTTCTTGCCATCGGTTCCTGTCCACTGCTTCTGTGCCCACTACATGGGTGGTGGGGGACGGAAGGAATGGACGGAGCATGACGGTCCCTATCGAATCCCTATCGGTGACGGTCCCTATCGGTCGTTAAATCTATCGAATAAAGAAACAAACTTACCAGGTCTAGACCTTTCCAGTTGTCTGCAGGCTTACTGGAAGCTCTTAATTTCATTAGGCGCATTTTAGTTTTTAGCTAATACTCTAAAGCTCAAAAGTGTTCGGCGTCACTATGATTGGAAAGCAAATTATACGGACCGGCGATCAAAAAAGTTTGCCGATTTGTTTCTATGGTGCGAATTCGCCATGAATAGGGAAGCAAACATGTTTGTATTTACTTGTTGGAAATTCTTCGACATCAGTTTACAACAAAAAAATCGGGAGTTGCCGGGCACTTCAGTGTCTGGCTCAACGGGGTCAACGCTCAACTATTAAAAAAGAACTTTATAAAAACACATTGAAAATATTCATATTGCTCTTCCAAAAAGCAATTTGAAATAGATCATCCCTTACTTATATCGTTATTTTAGGTCACATAAGGTCAAAATATTATATTTATTCATTTGTATAAAAAGGCATGTTTCCAGACCAGTTTTGTCTCAAAAATGCAGTACCTAGTAATGTTTTGGTCTATAACTGGTCATTGAAAACCACAACATGAAATTTAAAAAAATAACGTATGAGTTACTCATACTTGAGGGGACATAAGTCAGTGAAAAATGGGGATATTGTTTTGAAATTTGGTTTGGGCATCGTCCACACGTTGTTCTCTAATATACATTCCGCATTTTATATTTTTTATTGGTTATTATTCGGAAATTTTTCGAGAAAAAACAAATATTTTAGGGGTCAAGAACTCAGAAGTTCCAAAATATGAGATAGTCATTAAACAATTATGTTATTTCCATTGCGTTGACGCTTTTTATTTGCAATTTGCTTCAAAACTCGATTTTATACGAATTTTCAAGCATTAATCGTTTTTCCAACAAAAAATGGCCGGCATGACGTCACGAAAACGTCATTATCTCCCAAAGTAATTGAGCAATTTCATTTTTTTTTATAGAAGGTGTACAATTCATAGGACATGGGTACATAATGGTTGATGTCGATATCTAGAATGGTTTAAAAGTTACTGAGAAAATCCGTTTTGCCCCCAGCGGAGCGCGGGTTAAAGGGAGTGTGCCTACTGTTTTAGAATGTCAAAAAAATCATACGGTAAGTAGCTATTGGTTTGATTGTTGGATATGATACAATTCACATCTGGACCCCCTTTAGTTTAATTTTCACTTATATTGCTTTTGCTTATTTTTTGTTTCGATATCTATAAAACGATCGCCACTATAGTGATATTATGTAAAACAGCGCACATAAGACAATACAATTACGGTCACATCATGCAGGGTAGAAAGACAAGTTTTGCACAGCATGTTCTTGCCACTGTGAACTTTATCATGTGCAAGTTTCGTAGCTATAAATTTATATCGTCGTCGAAAAATGGCCATCGGTCATCATCGAAACGGTCATCATAGAAAAGCATGATGGCCGTCCACGTTCTGTTCGGCTGCTGCTAACAGCGCGCACGAGCTGTTTTGTCGAATTGCTATTGGCCGGCGCTAACAATGCTAGCATTTTAATCGATAGCAGGCGCGGATTCAGGATTTCGGTCAGGGGGGGGGGCGTCATACAAAAAGTTGCGCCCTACGGGCGCGTTTGTATGGCGCGACATGGGCGCGACATGGGCGCGACATGGGCGCGACATGGGCGCGACATGGGCGCGACATGGGCGCGACATGGGCGCGACCCGGACTCAGGGGGGGGGGGGGGGGGGGGGCCTAGCGACCCCATCCCCCTGGATCCGCGCCTGGATAGTTGCAGTGCTTCTAGTAGCGGAAGCCCTCTGGAATCTACCCGATAATTTTGTGATTCCATCACGTTCCTGGAGTCTTTGGAATATCTCAGCAACTAGGGTGAATCTGGAGAAATGAAGTAATGGCTTAATTCCGAAAATTCCGTTCTACATATCAGTGTCAACAACCCCAAATAAGCGATGGCACACTCCCTTCAAGAAGTGATCACCAAAAACTATCTGACAGGTTTACCTGTGAATGCATTAAAAAATACAAACCAGTAACATTATGATAGTAATATTATGATAGTAATATTATGATTACCTCTCTTACGGTCTTACGGATTACCTCTCGACTACGGATTTACCTCTCGTCTTACGGATTACCTCTCGACTAGCGCAGCACGACTTTATTTTCTTGCATGGTGTGTTTGGGGGACGCTTTGATTCGGTTGACATCCAGGGCATGTTTGGTCTTGCAGTTCCTGCCAGACCCACTCGCACGCGACCAATTTTACATGTTCCTATCGCCAGAGTCGAGACAATTAAGAACGGGATGTTCTGTCGCCTACCGCGTCGGGCAAACCTTCTGTACGAGAACATTCCCAGCGCTGACCTCTTTGGCGATCGATGCACTTATGCAAAATGTGTATCAATGTGTATCCACCAAACAGTGTGATGTATTTTACTTCTCATAAACACTTGACCCTGTGACACTGTATGCTCTGCTATTTATCGTTTTTATTTCCTTGACTCCGTCTGTAATTGGGTTATTGTACCTGTTGACGGTAAACAATAAATACAGATGTGTCCTATTACCTCCATGAAATATTTTCGCTGGCTTGCTAACACAAGTCACTTCCAGCTCATGGGATTTGAGTTGATGTATAACACCACAGGAAGACGCGTGGGAGTGCCATGCCGTATTTCCATGATAACCCTTGCCGAACATCTTCGCTAGGTACCAACCAGGGTCTCGGCTAGGCAATTTTCACTGGTAGTTATACAAATGGTATTGAGGCATTACGCTAAACGTACCTGTTAACATACACATTTGTTCGCACGTGATAATCACATTCTTTCAAAACCATATACAGGGTGCTTCATAACAATGTATCCACTTGGAAATCTCGCGATAACTCCGATAGTTTTGGTCGCAGTTCTTTAAACTTACCAGCATTGGAAAACCGATGACATTCTACATCACATATGTGATAATCAACCCCATCGACGTTCTATTCACTTAACTTCACCGTAGCGAAAAAGACTGAAAAAATGCGACAAAAACATAGTTATATTTCTGCAAAATACGTGATCTTTCACAGAGCTGAGATCGCGCTGGAGCAGCAAACAGCAGGTCTTAAGCGTAAGCGCTGGATTAAACACATTTGAGCAGCGAACAGCAATGAGCATGACACAACATGGCATGTCTGACAACAGCGAAGTTACGACACTCGGGGCACCACTCTGGCCAAGTCATGGCGGCGACATCACATCAGATGCTCGAAGTGTCGGCCGCCCGACTCCACACAAAGCTGCATCCTGCGTCGCATGTTGGCCATGACCTTGCGGCACGTGTCGGCTGTGATGGTGGTGTGGACAGGATATCCCTGATGCTCTCCTTCAGGTCATCCATGGAGTGCGTGGTTGGACCTCATACCCTCTTCCCTTGATGAACACCCAAAGGAAAACAATCAAGGGGCTCAGGTCGGGTGACCTGGCCGGCCACGGCAATTCCGTCTTCTGCGAGATGAGCCTCTCAGCGAACTTGGCCTTGAGTGCGTCCAGGCTGAAATGAGCGGTGTGTGCAGTGGGTGCCACTGCAGTGGGTGCGTCTTGTTGCATCCACATTCAGTCGCGTTCCGGATCTTCGGGAAGAAGAACTCCTGGAGCATTGCGACGTAGCGCTCGCTAGGGGTTCATCAAGGGAAGAGTGTACCAGGTCCAACCACGCACTCTGAATGACCTGAAGGAGAGCATCAGGGATATCCTGGCCACCATCACAGCCGACATGTACCGCAAGGTCATGGCC
Organism: Chirona hameri; assembly: GCA_036785665.1. Lineage (NCBI taxonomy): Eukaryota > Metazoa > Arthropoda > Thecostraca > Balanomorpha > Balanidae > Chirona > Chirona hameri. The sequence goes on along the minus strand of JAXIVJ010004188.1, from coordinate 17,514 downwards.
AACATGCGAAGCAGGATGCAGCTTTGTGTGGAGTCGGGCGGCCGACACTTCGAGCATCTGATGTGATGTCGCCGCCATGACTTGGCCAGAGTGGTGCCCCGAGTGTCGTAACTTCGTTGTTGTCAGACATGCCATGTTGTGTCATGTTCATTACTGTTTGCTGCTCAAATGTGTTTAATCCAGCGCTTAGGACCTGTTGTTTGCTGCTCCAGTGCGACCTCGGATCTGTGATAGATCACGTCCTTTGGGGAAATATAACTATGTTTTTGTCGCATTTTTTCTGTCTTTTTCGCGGCGGTGAAGCTAAGTGAATAGAACGTCGATGGAGTTGATTATCACATAAGTGATGTAGAATTTCATCAGCTTTCCAATGCTGGTAAGGTCGAAGACCTGCAACCAACACTACCGGAGTTATCGCGAGATTTCCGAGTGGATCCATTTGTATGAAACACCCTGTATTACAGGTAATATCCAGTAACGGTCTTCTCTATACACAGACAACCTATTTATATGTTCAGTTAGGCTGTTTTCCCCACTAGAGAGGCAACATTTGGTCACTGGAGGGCGGTTGGCGATCACTGCATTTGCCCTTCCAGTTAAAGGGAATAAATAGTTCACCTTGACATATTTCTTAATAGTTGGCAGTAAGTTGCATCTTGACCTCACAAATACGAAAATGACTTTGGTTTGGACCATAGATGGATATCTGTGGAGAACAAAAGTAAGTTTCTCTTTGTATGACACGTGACGTCATACAACACCAGTGGTTGTTCTGGCTCCGCCTGGCGCCTGCTAGTCTCTGACAAGGGGTCGCCGCGCCGCGCGGGCGGCTGAGCGGATATTAGCGAGGCGTCGTGATCAGAGACTACGTGCCAGAGAGTGTATCAAAAGCCCCGGATGTAAGGGCAACAAATCAGTCAATCAGCGATGGGAGATACGATGCCCAATGCCGTACAAAGGAAGAACCATGTATGTCACGGTTTTCGGGCGATTGACATACATGGTTCTTCCTTTGCACGATATGACTCGTTCTGGCTTCTAGGACTCCGGTAAGCCAATTTTATTTAATTAAGGGGTTTCTATACAAATGTGAAAGCTTCTCAAGTCAATTTTCGAGCATGGAGTACAGCTTGGCTATCTTAACTCAAACCCCCATTGACAAGGTGAACAGTTTCCTTTAACACGTTAGCCGAAGCCCTGCTAGACACCATAGACATAATTTGTTAAAGTTGGTGTAGAAAAATGTCAAATTGGTGTGTTAACATATGAAAAATGTCCCTTGCGATGTTAGAGCACCTCCAAATCTGACGAAGATGATGGGATAAACAGTGAACACGGAGGTGGTTGAACCACGGCCCTACCAACTGAAAGGGAAACTTAACTTTAATTGTTTTGTATTCACAAATCCTGGTCAATTCCACGAATTCCACGGTTCAAAAATATTCGAGAATATCATCAAGTGGAAAGAACAGTTAATTTAAGCTATCGATTTATTGCATAATTTATTCTCATTACCTTCTTTGTTATTTTGCATTGTTATCATTTATCCCCCCCCCCCCCCCGCTCAACAACACCTTTCGCTGACGGCGCCTTCATGCGGGGGTTTGGCGCCTGCTTGAGGGCTTCCCCCCCCCCCCTTGACGGATTTCTAAACACGCCACTGGGTATGCATGTTCACCATAACTGCGTTTTGTATGTGTCAATGACGTGAACTTGTGAAAAGCCACTGCAAAGAGTCGGACGCATAACCACCACTACACTGGGGTCACTGGGGAGCAGTCCCCAGTAGCATTTTCGGATTTTAACATTACGCCTATGGGCGTTGCATGGAAATAATCGACTTTAAAGTGTCTCCGTCCCCACCTACTTTCGGAAAGTGGTTGCGCCTATGCAAAGAGTGGATCTTGTTTGAATCAATCTGTATCTGTATCTGTATCTGTATCTGTATCTGTATCTGTATCTGTATCTGTATCTGTATCTGTATCAGTATTCAGTCTTCAGTCTTGAAAGCCCAGCACCCGTGACAGGAGCGTGCGGAGCTTGGGCAGATCGCCGTATTTATATACCCTGTGCTAACACGTGACAGTAACGTGACTTCCAGCCTTAACCAGCCAACAGCGAGCACACAGGACCCTACCATCAGCGCAGTCACCATCACAAATCACCTTAATACACACGCTGGCCGCTGCTGTGGAGCTCCCGCCCCTCCACATCCAGCCAGCTACACCAACATCAGGCTCATTTAACTCCAAACATCATCAGCTCAAACTATGCCGTGACGACCATGCCGTCATATTTTCGGCCGCGCCGTCCGGGAGCGCCGCGCCGTCGGGCCGCCGCCGAGCCGCGCTCTCTCCCGTTTCCGCCGCCGCCGGTATATACCGGGAACGCAGACCGGCCGCCGACCCGGGGCCATGCGGCGGCGCTACCAGAGCCATCTATCGGGAGAAGTTGACACGAGCGGCGACCAATCAGTGACAGATTGGAAGGCGGAGGCTCCGCCCCCACACCACTACGGTCGGGCAGAGGGAGGGCGCCTGCGACCAGGTCGAGAGAGGAGAGATGGCCCGTTTCATTAGGTAGATTTGACTGCGGGAGCCAGGGAAGCGTCCGACGCGTTTCCGGAGAAATGAAACAACAACAAACAACCGAGTCAATGGATGAGAGATCAGCAAGCGTCTTGTTTTGAAGCGACTGCCGCGCCACTTCATAACACTTCACTCGTTTCGTCGCATTCATCCCACATTCATTGACTGTGTTGTCGATATATCCTGTATATGCAAAGAGTATGGCTCCATCATTTAACGATGTTTTAAACTTCCCTTCCATATTTGAACTTCGGCACAACTCCATCCAATGGAACTCTTATTACTTACTTAATCTCGTTATGAAGTTAACCAGTTCAATTCCTTCACACAAAAACAAAGCCTCTCCCTCGTCCAAAAATTGTGCTTTTCTGAGGTATATATGTAGCCTATAGACTAAGATATGAGCTTATACAATAAACATATTTGTGTCGAATCCTACAGGAAATGAGACATAAATATTCACGCTCATGCTCGGTTTACAAGGCTGAAAGCAGAGACACTGGATCAACGTGACCTATCGTCTGAAATCATATAGCGAAATTAACGGTAGCGTTATCCAAGCGGATTATTTTCCTTTCGGTACCTTCTTGTAACGTTTCCTAGTACAAGCTTCTATGACATAACAATACAAACATGTAATTTCTTACACGTGTCCTGTCCATGTGGAATTGATTAAATCACCTTCTGCTTTACCCCGCGCCCCGCTGGGGAGGGGGGGGGTCTGCCCCCCCCCCCCTCCCGAATGTTATCAACAACTTGAAAACTATGATATATATCGACGTTGCACTTTCAGCACCTTATGCTACATTAATTCTACATCTTTTCACCAACTTTCAGTGAAATTAGTGTAATACTTTGGAAGATGATGACGTTTTATTGACGTCATGTCATGTCATTTTTGTTGGAAAAACGATAAATGTTTGAAAAATCGTAGACAATAGAGTTAAATTGCAAATAAAAAACGTCAAAAGAAAGGAAATAGCTTTCTTCCAAATGGCTATCTCGGATTTTCGACATTTTGGGTTTTTGACCACAACAAAAATAAAAATATTTTTCCGAAGAATTTCCACAAATTCATTTTTTTGAAGATATCGAGAAGAAAACAAACGAAAAAAATATATTAGATAACCAAGTATGGACGATACCCAAACCAAAATTAAACAAATATCTTTATTTTGTACTGACTTATGGCTCCCTAAGTATAAGTAACTCATGACGTCATTATTTAAGTTACGTTTTTGGGCTTTTAGTGACCAGATACAGACAAATAAATGCCACCGCTGTATTTCTGAGACAAAGTTGGTCTACAAACATGCCTTTTATATTCGTATTAATCAATTTCAAATTGCGTCTTTATTGTGACCTGTGTGACCTGCCCTTGACCTGAGGGTCATTATATGGTGTCAGGTTGTGAAAATGGTTGCTACTACCAAATTATACGTATAAAATAACACATATAACATGTGTCGCATGGCTTTCGCAGACCTGTGACCTTTTGTGACCTGACCTTGACCTTGACATTTGCTTACAATTTCACTTTTGCTTATGCGGGAGATGTATTATACATGTGAGAGCACTTTGTGCAATAATAATAGCAATATAAGGCTTTGGATGGAAAGCATGGCCCAAAAACCCAAATACCTCAATTTTTACATTTGACCTGACCGTGACTTGACATGTGACCATATTTTGCCAATTTCGCGTGACCTTTTATGATCTGACCTTGACATTGTATGCGTCTCATTGAGAGCTTTCGATTGCCGTCTTGCGCGTCTCACTGCGGTTAATGGTTCGGAAGATAACGAGGGGGCAGAATCTGCCCCCCCCCCCCCCCCTCTGTGGGGCGCGTTCGGCTGCAGACCCCAGCGGGGCGCGCGGCGTAGTAGATCAAACTCGATCAGTCTGATTTCATTTAAACTTCATCCAATCTTGGACGGAATCACATACAAGGTCAAGTGTAAATCCAAGGGAGAGGGCATCAGTGCTATGCACCCCCCCCCCCCCCCCCCCCTAACCCTATTTGTAACAGGGGGCGGATTCCGCCCCCCCCCCCCCTCATGTTTTTCGAAGATATCTCCCGAACGGCTAGGACCAGACCCATGCAATTTTGGGACTTTTCCTAAAATTGAATGCCGCATTTGGAGTAAAATTGTGTGTTCTTAACCTGAACAGAGGCGGTTCCAGGGCACGTTTTTTGGGAGGGTTCTGCGGCGACATTTGGCGATAATACGGAAATGCGATCTTCACGGTTTCTTCATAACTGCCTCAAGGAGTTACATCGGTTTACGGTGATTGCAACAAGTGCAAATTAGTTGATGTTAATGAAATATTATAAAAATTGCATGGCCGAGGCGGTTTCAGGGGCTTGTAAAGGGGGGGGGGGTCCAGGAAGTATTCAATGCTTGGCGGGAAGCCAATAGGGCGATGTAAGGGGCATGTATAGCTATCTAGATGTAAAATATAGCTTCTCCGTCCATTATTTGCATAATGTATTACATATAGAGTTGCAGGGGCATGTTCAGGCATATGAAAAGGGGGTGACTGGCATGGTGATGACGATATGCTAGCGATTACGGCGCAATAGACGGTTAGTTTATAATGATATATGCACATATGAGGCCAGGAGAGGAAATTTAGTTGTTTTTTTTGTTGCAGAGGCGAGCTCAGGAATGGAAGAAAAGTGGTCATATTATTGCAAGGAAACTAAGATGCATGGGCCTACAATGACATAACATACTGCAGTTTTCGGATGAAACATGCACCATAGGATACTCTACGAACGATTATAAGATAATAGGCGAGTCCAGGTAGGGTAAAAAGGGGGTAAGCAATGTGAATTGAAGTTGTAGGTGATATAGTCACTGTTGACTAGTTAGTATCATACTAGCGGATACTATACCTATCAAAATGGCTTGCGCCTCCTCAGTTTGGATCCTGTATACGCCTATGATGAAGTACAGCATGCAAAAAGGAACTATCTATGATCAGTAACTTATTTATAGTGCTGGGTAGCAACTTGCCTGCGGTTACTATTTTGTCCTATTTTACCTCCCTTTTCACTGACCTGGTACCACCTATGGCAAAAAAAAATATGTTTAATAACTGTTTTGTATAATGTCACAATAACACACCATTTCATTTATCAAAAAACAAAACATAAAAAATGGTTTTATTACGCATTTACTTCACCCCCATATTGAGTGACCTGCACACGCCAATGATTTTTGAACTTTCAAAAGTCACAGCCACATATTAATTACCAATTAATTATCTATCGATCCCCATCGGTTGCCTTGAAATCAGTGCATAAACATGACAGCTGTGTTGAATCACAAATACCTCTAAAATTTGTAGTTTTTGCCCCTGTTGCCCCCTACCAAAAATGTCGATTTATTTTTATTTTTTAGAAATGTAGATCGTGTTGAGGGGAATAATATGCTGTTTTATTTTTGAAAATCGGACGGGTAGATCTTGAGATCTCCGGGGGGCGGAATCCCCCCCCCCCTGTTACAAATATGGGTAGCCAGGAGCCTGTTACAAATAGGGTTAAAAAAGAAGAAGAAAAAAACTGAAATCTGCCAAAAGCTGACACATTTTCTGTTTTTAAATACAATCTAGGCAACTCTTACCAGCAAAAGTTTGTTGTTCTTTGTTGTTGTTTGTTGTTCATCAGTTTTCAATGCATAAAGAAGCGAAATTCTATGAGTTTTTGGAACTTTGTCAGACTTTTAGCATTTGCCCCCTCCCCAAACTTTGTGCCCTTCTGGATTCGCGACAGATACAAGTACAGCCTCGCGTGGGAATTTAATATAGGAAAATTATCAAATAATGCAATATAACCATTTATAAAGATGCAGTACAAGGATGATGATAGGTTATATCGGCGATGGAGCGCAAGCGTATAAATGCCGGTTACTGTCCTTGAGTACAAAAGGCAAGAGTGTAAAATCCAAAATCAAGTCAATAACGTACAATTAAATCTTGTCCAACATGTCAGGTAAAATTGTATGTTGAATGGTTTTAACACTGTTTTGAGAGACATAATGATAATATTAAGTATTAACCTAACTCTCATGGTTCCGGAAAAGATGATTTAGTAAAGAAAAAACAAGATAAGAGGCTTTCGGCTTGCGCCTTCATCAGCCATGGCTGATGAAGGCGCAAGCCGAAAGCTTCTTATCTTGTTTTTTTTCTTTACTAAATCATCTCTTTATGAACCATGAGAGTTAGGTTAATACTTATTATTATTATTAAAATTGTATGACTCAATCGAAATCATGGACACCCAACGAATCATAGAAGGTCACGGTTCAAGCGAGTTAAAGGGAATAAATAGGTCACCTTTAAAGGGAATAGTTCACCTTTAACATGGGGTTTTGGACTGAGATAGCAGATTTGTAGAGTAGATCTAAAAATGGGTTGTGGTGAAAGAATTACCTCCCTACGTTAAGTAATTTCGACACAGGACTAGTGGGCCCGGTTTCAATTCCGCTGTTCCGGGCCACGATCAGTTCCTTTCGCTCGCCGCCGGAGGCAGGTACATTCTCTGGCACGTAGTCTATGATCACGACGCCTCGTTAATATCCGCTCAACTGCCCGGGCGGCGCGGTGGCCCCTTGTCAGAGACTGTTTGGCGTCAGGCGGAGCGGGGCGGAGCCAGGACGCAGCTGCTATCGTACGATTTATCGTGAAATGCAAAGAGAAACCTACTCCTTTCTCCACATATATCCATCAGTTGTCCAAACCAAAGTCATATTCGTAGTTTTGAGCACCGTATGGTTGAATTTCAAGACACCTTTCAAGGTGATCTATTCCCGTTGAAGGGACTGCCCAACTTCCCAAAAGTTGTCAAATGTACGCCGCTTGTGGTGCAAAACATGAAGTAATTGCTGCCGAATACGATTATGACATTTGTTTTTTCGCAAACAGTGCTCAATTTCATAAAAAGTTAAGTTTTAATATTTGGGTTGATGACGTCATATTGAGCTCTAGAGAGCTACACATAAATTCTTTACGCTGCCAAAGTATGGGCACAATTATTTCAAGACAATTCTGGCGCTTTGAATACAAAACAAACCAATTACCAAACCATTAAAACGTAGCAAATATATCCATGGTTCACCTTAAAACAAGTCAACTATCATCACCATTGGGTAAAGAGAGGTGACGTCATCGACTTTAAGCCCCTTTTCAAATACACGTAGGTCTTATTCGTTACAATTGCCAAGACCAAGCTCAATTCTTTTTCGATTAGACCTGTGTGGTTGTTTTAACTGCTAACCTACCTAATGTCAATGCAAATCCAACAACATGGCTATCTCAACTCAAAACCAATGTTAAGGTAGGAGTGTCCCTGTGACATGTGGTTTTTAACTGAGATAGCAGATTTGTAGAGCAGATCGAAAAATGGGTTGCGGTGAAATAATTACCTCGATACGCCAAGTAATTTCGACACAGGACCAGTGGGCCACTTTTATAAGACTCTGTTTCGGGGCGGTTTCGGGGCACGAAACTTCGCCGGTAGTATGACGTCATACCTGCTGACGTCAGAATTGTGTCATACGCAGAGTCTGCCGCAAACTAGCAGTAACCATTGTCCATTGACATTAGTACCGACACCGATTGTGTGTTTTATCGAGTCGGTTCAGTGACTGAGACAGGGGATTGAGTTAGTAATTGTATTTAAAAGTTAAGTTACCTTGTTTTAACGGCTTTTAGCCGTGGCTTTAGTGCCGGGACCAGAGGCCCGGGGGCCGAAAGCACGAAATTGTTGCATCAGCAGGTGCGACCCTGAGTTGAACGCAACGATTTTCAGTTAAGTATCTACCTATGTTCTTGCTGACCTGATAAATCATTGACCATGAAACTTATTTTTTACATAGACTAGGTGTTTCATATATTTGTTTCAAGGAAATACTTGCTTGATTAATTCTATAAAAAAATCAGGTAAATAGTTTACAAGGAAAACATTAGAAGTAAGAATCAGAATTATTCCTGTATTTTTCCTTAAATTAATTTATTAACCAGTTAGATAAACACTGGACCATGATGGCGCTATATCCTCATTCCAATCAGTCAATGTGGGCACTGAACTTTAGAGTAGAATCAGTGTCGCTGTCGCTGTCGTTTTCCTGAATATTGTATCAACCTTTTTTTCTCTCTTTTTTGTGTGTGCTGAAGATGCTCTGTGAACCGTCACCCTTGTTGAGGATGGGAGCGCTATCCGCCATTATTGCGTGCAATAGCTTCCATATCCAAGCTATCATATGCATGACGTCATACATTGTCATGAAGTTTTCCATGCAGGAGAAAAGAGAAACATGTCCATTTCTCGACGGATATCCATCTATTGTCCAAACAAATGTCAGATTCGTTTTTTCTTCTTCTTCAACTCAAAATACCCCGTATAGCCAAATTTCAAGACATTTATCAAGGCGAATTATTCCCTTTAATCATCCTTGCTTTTTCGTTATCGACACCAAAAGTTCAAAGGGACAAAAAGGTTGGCCAGAAGCAAATGAAACAAATTGGTCTGAAAGAACAATAGGATTGCATCGCTTCCTTCAGTGCTACATGCTTCCTAGTTCCTACCCTAATGCAGCACGAACATTATTTCAAGGGACTGTCCCACCTTTCTGAAAGTTGTCGAATCACACTTAATTGTATGTCTCCATGTCAGGCGACGTCAGCTGAACATGTTCGTGAACTTTTTTCCTAAAAAAATTGTTTATCTTGGAAGATATAAAACTTTTAGTTTTAAGCGGCAAGTTGGGTTGGTGACGTCATATGTTTTGTTTTTAATAACAGGGGAATCCTTTGTGCCATATGTATGGCACAATTTTTTTTCGACATCTATTGCGCAAAAAAAAAACGATCCACTCGGTGTCTTGCTACCGTCTAGATTGCGAACCACTCGGGGATCGATAAATGAAGACGAAAATATTCCAAGGTTGACCTTAAAACAAGTCGACTATCATTACCCGTTGGGTAAAGAGACGACGCTATCGGTTTAGAGACCCTATTCAAATACATATGGGCCTTATTTTTTACAGATGTCAAAATCAAACTCGAATATCTTTTTGATCAGATCATTGTGGTTGTTTTAACTGCTACCATACTTAATTTAACTCCCAAGCCATCCAAATGGCTATCTCAACTCAAATATAATGTTAAAGTGGGATAGTCCCTTTAAGCACATTCAAGCATAATTGGAGATGAGTCTCCTCAAATTGTTGTGCAATATTTGTTCGAACTGTATACACTCTGATTCGCGCGACCCAGGGTTCCATTCCAGCAAACTCACGAGATAGCATCATATTTGTTGGTATGCATTTCTGAGCGGCAACCGCTGCCGTCTCTCCATGGCGTCCATGGCGGCTCTCAGTGGTGTCAGACATAACTTTCACGGCTTCGTGAACCCAGTGCCGGCCAACGGCCCATTGGCCCCATGTTGGCCATACAATGGCTACCCGGGACAAATACGGCGCAGCATTTACATATCGTCGGCAGCATCAGCTCGCGGCCGACAGCGGCCGCCTGCGCCTCTGTTCAGCCCACACGTCAGCCGGCTGTCCTGACTGACAACTAACTCTCCCGACCGGCGTCCTCCCGAGGAGATGGAGGAGCTCCCATGCTCACCAGATGGTATGCATGATGCAAGGCACAAAGCAGTGCCACGATCTCTACTATATGCAGTCAACGCTTGATTTGTATGTGCTTATGTGCTTGCTCTTATTTAACAAATGCACCAGTCACATTTTTCGTTTTATCGCTTAGAGTGGGAATTCGAAGTTGCATTTAGCTCTGTATGATTCACCAATACGCCAATCGAATTGCATTCTGATAACTGATGAAAACTATTCTGATAAAAAGGAACAAAATCCCCTTAACGTTTATTCTTTAAAAAAAAAACAGTATTTCCCCTAAAAATACGACTTATTATATTATCTCTTAATATTGCAATACAGTGGAGAGAAAAATAATAATAGTCATTGACAAACGCTGTAGAAGAATGAAAAGGTGAAGAAACAGAAAACAGAACAAAAGTTCGACCCAAGAATATGATATAATTTTGGTCGAATGATTATTAACGTAATACAGTTTTTAGAAGTTTCATGTCCCCCTTTCTTTGCCAATGCCTTTGAAGTGCGATTTTTTGTGTTGCAACGAACCAATATCACTCCACAGCAGTGTCGATTTTTCGAAACGATTGGGGGGGGGGGCAGAACAGGGACGGATCCAAAGGGAGCCTATCAGCGCCATGGGTTTACTGAAACCACTGAATTCGTCTGAAAATTAACACCTTTAAAGAAATTCTAGGCAACTTGTACAAAGGACAGTATTTTTCATCAATTCATAATGCAAAAACAGACGAAATCTCATGAGTTTTGGAATTCTGTCGAACGGCCCCTCAAACCAACGTTTTGGGCCGGTCTGCATCCGCCAGAAGGCCTGAGACCTTATTTGGAACACTTACTGAGTAAAACGGCAATGTTAACCTGCCATTGACTGGGTGGGGGGGGGGGTCAAATATCTCCCCCTGACGAATTTTCGCAATAGCTCAAAAACCAATAGCGATATCAGCGTGAAATTTGTGGGTACCTTCTCCTACACCAATTTTACGTCTTCTGTGCATAAATGAAGCAATTTTGTCACGAAAAATAGAGATATAACGAATTTAGTTATGTCACAACACACGAGTTTGGCGAGAAAAAAAAATCAGCTAAACTTTAAGAGATCGTACAAGGACCATATTTTGAGCAAAATGCAATACAAATCGTCAGAAGATAGCAATTGGCAAGGGCTACAAAATTGGTATCTCGGATTTGTGAGAGAGAAAAAAAATATCCCTATTTTTTTTTCCTTTCAATCAATACAAAACGATTCCTTCGAAAAATGCCCTAAAAATCAAACATTGCAAATATGTTGTTAAAAAAATCACCGGATTTCGCATCTTTATACATAAAGAGGTGATTTTATTTTAAAAAAATGTTAGTAAAAGCTGCGTAGACTTTCCTCTGAAATAGGAAACGTGTCAATTTGTTGCCCATTTCAGGCGGTTTGGGAGGCTTGGCCACTTTGCCCCCTCTTGTATCCGCCAGCAGCCAAAAACATTGGGGGGCCGAGCGGGTACCATTGGGGAGGGGGAACTCAACATGGGGGGGGGGGTTAAGGGCCACCCCAAAAGTAAATAAATCGACACCTATGTCACTCCAGCTCTTGAATAACTTCTATGTATGACTATTGCCCTCCAGTGCATTATCCCTCATCAAAAAAGATGCTGATACCTACTCACCCATGATAATGACAGATCGTTTCGCTCTAACAGACCCTGAACTCAAAATAAATAACAACACATTGATCACCAAGAAATCAAAGTAACATCCACAGCCTGATCACGAAGCAAGCACCCACCGGCTTCTGACATGCACAGCAAGACCAGAGTCGCGTCCGCCGAAGTGCATCCCAGCCCGACATTGGCTGTTTTCCCGGAAGGATGAGAGTCCACATTAGTGTTTATAGTGCCGCCGCGCCAAGCTGATGCCTCTATCGTGTTACAATGTTTGCTCTCCAGCCTGAACCGGCATACCCTTCCAGGGACCGGAGCAGGCCCCGGCGTCCTCAGCCGCACGACCTCGGAGTCCTCAGCCGCACGATCTCGGAGCAGGCCGCGGCGTCCTCAGCCGCACGACCTCGGAGCAGGCCCCGGCCTCCTCAGCCGCACGATCTGGGACGGAAAGGACGTAATGATAGGGGCTGCGGGGTGGACCGCCCAGCTCGCCAGCGCACAGCAGCGCCGTCAGGGGAGGGGGCGCCGCGCCGTCTGCCGTCTCTCCGCCGCACCTCCGCCACCGGAAGCGGCTCCCTTGATCTGTCCGCTGGCGTCACCACCACAGGGAGTGGCCGAGTATAACGGCCCACTTACG
>JAXIVJ010004187.1:77500-85696 GCA_036785665.1 Chirona hameri | reverse complement strand
CGTAGTATGAAACCAAATCACCGGCTTGTTTATTGAGCTAGCGTGACATTAGGCAGTCCCGCAAGGCGTTACTGTATGACGGTACAGTCTACCTGTGTATTTTACAACAACATGCGTTATCTAATCATTGTGAATGCCTCTTGTGGATGACGTAAGCTCATTTACTCACACAAGTTCGGCGTATTTCCGAATGTTCAGAGCAAGCGTCTCAGCCCATGTAGCTTAGTAGAGCCGTCCCGATCTCAGCTTTGGTCTCGTCGACGGCGCCACCCGCAACGGCGAAAAGCCAACAAAAGGCGGCCAGTTTACCGGCGGAAATAAGCGTCGCTTGTCGTTCCGGTTTAACGAGGCGTAAGAAATGGGGTTTGATGCGGACTGGTGAAACAGGTCGTGAAGGTTCACAGGGGTGATTGTGGGAGCAATCGATACTAATGTATGTAATTTGATTCCACAGCATCGAATGGAAAGTCTCAAATTGTGAATTTAATAGACCAGGGGCGTAGGTTCCTATTCAGTTGGGGTGGGGGAGGGGGGGGGGCTTCAGCCCCCCAACTTGTGGCTCAGTCCCCCCCCCCCAACTTAACAGAATAAATATTAGACAAACAAAACAGTATGAAAGAAAAAGGAAGTGAAAACAAAACAGATTTAACATACTACTTATTATATAAACTAAAGATCAAAACTATTTATTGACAACCATGTAGCCTAAACAGTAAACAAACATGTGCACACACATTAAAATATGGCACTTTATGAAATATGTACATGGTAAAATGAGCAAAGCAAGACATCCCAATTTGGCCTTGGTCCTGTTTAACGAACAAGCATCATAATCCATCTTCACATTAGCCAAAGGTGTGCAAATCTTGAGTACAATTATGGTTATGCAAATGACACTATGAAAAATAAAACAAATATTATTTGACCATCCCACAGTACACAGATCATCATAGGCTGGAACAAAAGCATGAATGATCATGGGTCAGTGTCCTAGCTTTGAGAAATTAGGGTGAAAAACAACACCCTATTTATACAATTTTCACTTTTTCCCAGTTTTACCTTGCGTTTTCCACTCCTTATCTTAAAATGCATTGGATAATTGGAGCACTGATACTGATTTAGGGATGTAATGATTACGACAGCCTGTGGAGGGAAAGACGGGCAAGAATTGGTATAGGTAATAACATGCTGGTGACTGGTGAGCAGGTAATTGTGTATTGATAATGCTGAGTACAATTATGTTTCTTTTGGTTGAATTTTCCATTCCTTATGCTTATTTTTAGCCAGAATTGTTCACTCCTCACCCCATCTTCAAAGCAACCCTAGGACCCTGTCATAGGTAGGTCTAACAAGTACAAGTAAGAGTGATAGGAATCAGAACCTTCAATTTGCTCATAATTTAAGGCCAGGGTGATACAAAGTGGAGAAGCATATCAGTTTAGGTCATTTTATAAATAAAAAATAGAACCAATTTCCAATACCAAAGAACCCAAAACTTGCAAAAACATTAAACAAAGCACAAATATTGGAAAACAGAGGAGATCCAAACAAATGCCAATGCGAAAACAAAGGCAAGCTACATGCGCAGATTTTGGCATAGCTGCGCCATATTTGTCTCTTTTATTATTACTAAAGTGATGCTGTTTGGTTTTCGCCTAATTTGTTTGCCTTGTGGGAAATATCAGGGTAGTAGAACAACGGGTAGAACAGTAAGAAATGTAACGCCCAAATGAAATAGACAAGATATAATTTTTTTTTCTGGGAATTGTTTTGTATATTATAAATTATAGATATTGTTTGCTATCAATAACTTGTATTTTCATAGATTAAATCTTTATTTATTGAATTCAACTCCAGCAAATACACGAAGTAGTAGTCGAAGTAGTGTATATTTCAGTACCTGTAGTAGCATTTGGAAGCGGTCATTATTAATACCCTACGAAGTAGTAGTCGAAGTAGTGTATATTCCAGTACCAGTAGTAGTATTTGGAAGCGGTCAGCGGTCGTTCCGACGTTTTTTAACCCCTTTACGCCCAGAATATCGAAAAATCATAAATAAAAACGTAGCCTAGGCTTGTAGCTATCTGGTTCCGAAGTCTGATTTCAAATATATACCATAGGTTATGAGCCAGCCTCGTCTGAAAATCATCGATTTAACATGGGAGCCATATGGTGTAGTAGGTTTTGTACGCCCAAACGCCCGAGGGCTGCCAACTGTTACTGGTGGGGGCTGGGAAATATGTTATATGTATTTTTACATCCCTGACCTCAGCTGTAATCAGGGGCGCAGTCAGTATTTTGCGACGGGGGTGGCTAACCGAAGTGGGCCCCTTAGCATTGGCTGATGGGACCCCTAAAACAAATTATGGACTTGAGATACTCGCTTTCTGAGGCTAAATTGGGTTTTATCAGGCCTGAAATGGGCCCTTTCTGAGTCCACGATGGACCCCTTTCAGACCCGAGATGGCCCCTCTGAGCCGCGACGGGGGGCAGTGGCGGATCCAAAGGGGGGGGGGGGGTCACGGGGGTCATGACCTTCCCTCCCCCCTTGGGCAGTGGGGGCAACAACCGCGCCGGGGCACCAGGGGCACCATCGCGGCGCCGGTGTACCAGGGGAACCACCGCGCCGGTGTGCCAGGGGCACCATCGTGACGGTAGGCGGCACTGTGTAGCGAGGGAAACTCACCGGGGCACTGTGCCTCCTTGAACCCAGGAGGGCAAACAATGGTCTGGTGCCGCCATGAAGTCACAAGCATTGGTAGCTGGAAGAAAACAAATCGCGAAATGATGCTAAGTTAAAATTGCTAAACCATGCCAAAAATGTCCCTTCATGCCTCCCGTCCCTTGGGCTATGAAGGGGCTCCAACGTGCCTTTATACCAGAGGCAACAACGTATCGGACTCGACGGGCCCTGAGGGCCCCCAATTGGGCTGATACATTTAGCTTATAGAACCATTCGATTTTGTAGGGCCTAGTTATCTAGACAAACACAAAATAAAGCAAAAAAATCCGCGCCGCCAATCAGTGCTCTTCTCCAGTACAAAAGGGTCTAAGTTAGACTAACACCCCCCTGGCGGCCGCAGGGGGATGAGATATGGGGGCCATGGCTCCACCTTTAGCCTTAAATGGGGGGGGGGAACTTGTCTTTTGACACCACCTTTTGCTCCAGACATATTTCCTCGTTTTGGCCCTGCATGCTGGTTCCAATCAGACTGGTTATTGATTCAACTTTTTGGAATGATTCAATCATGATTCATTTTGGAATCTGAATGATTCAATCAACGTTCGATTCACGGATAAAATTTTGAGAATTGATTAATTCTGAATCAAAGAATCAAAAAAAATATTTTAATTGATTCACGTTTGATTCAACATTTGAATATATGAGGCGAATTTATGTCAAATCAATAAAAATGGGAACATGCATATGTATGATCATTAAAACATTGGTACAGCAATAGTATTTCAGTATAATTTAATGTAGCCACTGAGACCCCATGTATTTGGACAATTTACCAGTGTACTTGAATCGTTAAATCTTTTGATTCAATCAGCCTTGATTTGATGCGGGTTTTGATTCAATAACGATTCATGAATCAAAAGATCTGGTGGTGAAACAAGTATGTTTTGATTCAATGAATTTTGATTGAACGATTCCAATCGATTCAATCAGTGTCGAATCAATAACCAGTCTGGTTCCAATGGCAAAACTTAGTTCTCCAACCCGCTCAAAACCTCAAATTTAGTTTATCGCAATAATAGTTTATCGCATGCATAAAATTAACTGCTCGTAAAAAACGGCTTCCAACCCCCCCCCCCCCCCCCCCCCCCCTGGTCACAAAACTCGAATTCCCTCTTGGTCAATTCTTCATCGGCCGTCTGGGGCCGCTCTTGACTGTACAAATAATATATTTTAGCACCATCCGCGGTACTTTAAATGATAGAAAGGGTACGACTGATATTACCAATACCTATAGCCAACGTTGTCAATAAAAAAGCTGAAATAGGGGCACCCTCACAATATAGTGGACCAAATCCGTTGAGTTTTCAGATTTGGTTATAGGTAGGGGCACCACTGCAATTGATGACCCCCCTTGAAGATTTTCTGGATCCGCCCCTGACGGGGGGTGATTTAGCCCCCGTACTATTTACCACTCCCCCCGCTCAACAACTTTCGCTGACGGCGCTCTCACATGTGCGAGTATGGCGCCCTTTTTCGAAATTTGTAGTGAAATTCGAAACACGAAACCAAACTAGAAACCTAGATCCCCACCACCGGTTGAACCTGAGCAGAGACGTAGCCAAGGGGGAGGGGGCACGGGCCATGCTCCTCCCCCCCCCCCCCCCCCTGAGCAAACAAATGCATACTAGATACAATGCGACCTGCTGACGACCCGATCCCCCCCCCCTGGCTGAGGAGCAAAATTTGATTCTACTACTGACGCCCCCCCCCCCCCCCCCTGATACAAATTATGGATACGTGCCTGAACCTGAGTTGAGCCCGCCCCACCCCCAACTGATTTTGCGAAACTACACCCCTGTAATAGACTAGTTGTGCTCTGTTTGTTTTTATTCTTCTTCATACAGCGACATAACATTCGGATGACAATGTGCTCAAATCAGAGCTGCAATTCCTTGTCATTTTTGGTTTTGACGGTCGATTACGCATTTCATCTAGACATTAACCGAATAGTATAATACAGTGGTTAGGAATACTTATTTACAATATCATGGCACTACCAACGATGAGCTAAATTACATAATTTGATCGATAAGCACGGACAACCAGCATTCACGAAGAAGTCGTGAACACTTCTCTATATAGATATGTAACTGTTATGGAAACCCGTAGGTAATTCATATACCTATACAGGAGGCCTACAACTTACACACAAACTTGTAAACGCGGCATAACTCGATACATTGTAACACCAAAGTATTGCACACAAATTGATTCATGACAAATTGACGTTGGTGACAAGAAATTTTACATTTGCACATACCATTTCGCCGCAAAGCAACTCTCCCCAGTTGTGTACCGTACCAAATTCGTTGTGTACCGTACTAAATTCGTTGTGTACCGTACTAAATTCGTTGTGTACCGTACTAAATGCGTTGTGTACCGTACTAAATTCGTTGTGTACCGTACTAAATTCGTTGTGTACCGTACTAAATGCGTTGTGTACCGTACTAAATTCGTTGTGTACCGTACTAAATGCGTTGTGTACCGTACTAAATTCGTTGTGTACCGTACTAAATTCGTTGTGTACCGTACTAAATGCGTTGTGTACCGTACTAAATTCGTTGTGTACCGTACTAAACTAGTTGTGTACCGTACTAAACTCGTTGTGTACCGTTGTGTTGTGTTATAGTGCCGTACTAAATTCGATCCTACACTTTTAATGAGCCTATCCAAGAACACCGTCTTTCCTCGGGTTTAACAGAGAACGGTAAGAGATGAGTAGCATCACCATCAGAACTCACCCGTCAACTAGGCTGGGAACAGGGCCGCTCAGCAGCTGTAGAAGCAGCAGGAGAAACAGTGGCGGCAGTGCTGGACTCCTCCATCCTGACATTAGACCACACGAGGGTAGTCTGCCGGGCAGGACCACAGTCTTCAGTGGTGCCGTCACCGACCAGCCCCGTATCCAGCCTCCGCCGACTGGGGCCGACCATCCGCCGCCGCCGCCGCTACCGCCGCCGTCCACTGTAACTGGTCTCCGCCGCCGCCCCCGCCACCGCTGCTGCCCTCCCCCCCCCCCCCCCCCCCCCCCACCCCCGTCGCTGCCACTATTACGGCCGCCTGACGCTGCTGACGCGCCAACCACGCACGTGTTGCTGTTGATTTGATGCTGATCCCCTGCCGCTGTTCAGCAATGTTCACACGGTCACGGGGTTAGAATATTACGGTTTGATTAAGTAAATATTGTTAGCATGTAGGTTGAGAACAGGCCGTGGAAACTATTTTCAAGTTGGTGGGGAGGGGAGGGGGGGCGAACTTTTTTGTGTGGCAGATCTTAGGCAAAATTAATAGCTAAAAGAAGCGATACATTGTAGTCACTCGTATCCAAGGGCGTAGGCAAGGGGGTGGGCAAGGGGCCATGCCCCCCCCCCCCCTGGAGGCCAGGGTGCCCCTATGGCGACCGAGCGAGGGCCCCCTGGGGCCGAAGGCCCAAGTGTTTTTGATGGTGTCAGGCGCCCGCAAAACGCCCACGAACCGAAAAAAATCGTAACACGAATAAATATCAGCACTTGCTTGCCTGTTAAAGGCATGTATATGTAAATACGTAAAAGGGGCCCCAGCCAGTGTGGATGGGCCCTTTACCAGCTTTTAAAGGGCCCTACGGATCTGCAGAGGACCCCTGTCGGCATTTAGAGGGCCCTTCCGGTTGTAGAGGTCCCTCTTCCGGCCTTTATAGGGCCCTGCCGATCTGGAGAAAGGTCCTTGCCAATCTGGAGAGGGCCTTCTGCCGGTCTTTAGAGGGCCCTGCCGATGTAGATCGCCCTGACAATCTGTAGAGGGCCTCTGTCGGCATTTAGAGGGCCCTGCCGACCTGTAGAGGGCCCTCTTCCGGGCTTTAGAAGCCCTGTCGATCTGCAGTGTCCCAGCCAATCTATAGAGGGCTCTCTGCCGGCCTTTAGAGGGCCCTGCCGGCCTTTAGCGGGCCCTGCCGATCTGTAGATCGCCTTAACTGCCTGCCGGCATTTAGAGGGCCCCGCCGACCTGTAGACGGCCCTCTTCCAGTCTGTATGGGCCCTGTCGATCTGCAGTGTCCCAGCCAATCTGTAAAGTGGGCGTAGAAGGCCCTCTGCCGGCCTTTAGAGGGCCCTGCCGATCTGCAGATGGCCATCTGCCGGCCTTTAGAGGCCCCTGCCGATCTGTAGAGGACTCTGCTGGCCTTTAGAGGCTCATGTGGTGGTAGAGGTGGTCTGCCGGTCGAGCGCCGGTGAGGCTCTCGAAGGAAGACCAGTGAAAGTTCTCATTGTTTTTCAGTGTATGCTAGTAACGTCTGAGAGGAGTACAAGGCTTTGGTAATGTAGGCTTTGGCTTTGACTCAAGGGCGGATTCAGGATATTTTAGGAGGGGTGGCCGCAGGCCAATTCAGGGGCGCCTTCCAAAGAAAGGGCGCCGTCACTAACCGAAAGGGCGCCGTCACTGGCCGGAAGGCCGCCTCGGGTCAAAAGGACCAGGTCATGACCTGTATGACCTGATACTTGGTAAGTTACTTTCAACAGGGCGTACAAGCGGTCCATAGGGACTCTGCGTGCTTACGGACTGTCCATCGCCGGGCGCCTGGCGGCGCCCGCCGATAGACAGCCCGTGGGGCGCCCTCCTTCTGGCGGGGGGGGGGGGGGGGGAGGCGCGACCGCTGCGGCCACCCCCTGGAGCGCGGCCCCTGCTTTGACTCGAACTCGGGCTGCCACTACCAGGAAAGGTCAGCAGCCCAGCGCTCTCCCACTGAGCTACAGGGGCGGAAAAACGCTCGTTTCTGCACTACATATATGAGCCTATTTCATTTTCGATTTTCATATACAAGAACTCCTAAGTATTTAATGCATGGGTTTATCGTGATTGGTGTATCATTTAATACTATGTCAAGATATTGTCACGTCACTGATCTTGAATAGATTTGGTAATTTGTCTTTGATGCATTTAGTGATAATATATTTACATGGAATAACTCGTTATTTTTTAAAATTAATTAATTAATCTGTATGTGCAGATCTTCAACATTTCTAGCTTGAATATAAATTGCCGTATATCATCAGCAAACAAGTAAAAGGTGCCTATTTCTGTTGTATTGCTCTCATTAATAAAGATAATACATAAAAGAGGACCTAAAATTGAACCCTGTGGGACGCCAATTTTCATCATTTGTTTCTTAGATGCAACCTCATCTATTATTGCCATTTTATGCCTCTTATTAATATATGACTATCGTGTTGTAGAAACCCATCGTATCACAATGCGGTGTATTTTTTCAAGAGAATTGCCAAGCAAACTGTAACCAAAGCTTTCTGTAAATCAAGGTGGAGCATGTTATTTCGTTATTTTGTAGATATTTTGTAAACTTCATCGTGCATTTGAACAATCGGCATGTACGTACTGTGTTGTTTCCTGAATCAGAATTGAAGAAGATTCAGGATAATATTTGCATTAACCCGCACCCCGCTGGAGGTGGCAGAATCTGCACC